>JAQGAG010000203.1:0-20619 GCA_034696835.1 Lepidocyrtus lignorum
TTAGTTAATTAACTTCATCTTTGATTTACTCTGGCAAACCCGAATATATTGATTTAGTGTGAGTCTTGACGCCCACACTCCCCATTCATGTTTTCCTCCTTTATCCCAGAAACAACCCGAACTCCAGAAAAATATGGTCCATGTGCTAACTACTTCATAAAACACAACTGTGGTAGGTATAGAAAAAGCATCCAATCTTTACAAAAACCACGCTACAGAAAGAAATGATGAAGATATGGGAAGAAAAAAACTTTTGTTATTATTTCATTATCATTGTGTGCCACTAGCAGGAAAACTGAATTGAATCAAGAATATACCCATCATCATATCATTCTCATGCGTTATGAAAATAGAGGCCAGAAATATGGTATTTTGTACTTACTTTACCAAAAGTAAAAGTAACTCACGTAAAAATAGAGGATCGAGCTATATGTAGCTTTGTTATACCTTTTTTGTTATTCTTCGGATATCTATCGTTAAAACCTGGAAGGTTCTTTATAATATCTTTATTACCAGCATGAAACACGCCACCACCGCAAGAATGATGTAGGTATAGCTGGTGCCAGCAACAAAGTCAGAGAGCAAGGCAAAGCCAAGCCACATGTCAGCAACATTGCTCTTGAACTATGTATTGTAAAGAAAAATTGAACGCGCTACTTACTTCAGTATACCTACCTAAGTCTGTTTCTGTCGTAGGTATATGCATTGTTGCATAATATTAAGGAACGAGTTATGATAGCATCCATTACGATAGTCAAAATTTAAAGTAGCACTTGACCTCCCTTCCTGGAATAGAAATTATGTATTGTATAAAAAAAACTCGTGAAGATGCGTTTTTTTTCCTGGTGTGAAGACGGGAAAAGTAGCTGAGCTGCTGCTGTGAAACAGAAGCTATTGTTCCTCCTTTAATCCTCCTCTGTAGTATTTTTAGCTGGGAAGTTTGTTTTAGGGAAGAAATATATATTCCAACTTTCTGTATTACTTTAATGGACACCCCATAAAAAAATTTCCGAAGGTAGTTGGAGGAAAAAATGCAACGTTTTTGGGAGTTTTATAGATATATTATGCTTGTGGTTTGAGCCCCACTGTCAGATACTGCGAGTCTTGCTACTGCGATGTCACATTTTTATTGTACTTTGTCTAGGGACTGTTTTCAGTTGGTTTATAGGGACTTTTTATGGTTTATCATATATTTATCTTTTTGTTCTGTAACCGCATAATGTGCTCTGTGTGTGGCAGCAGAGTTTTAAAAAGTCAGTGGAGTAACCAAGCCATATATTCATTCATCAAAGATTTTTACTTGCATTTTATTGTTCCCTGTAGAGGTGGCATATTTTAGTGGGAAAGATGAAGATAACCTATTAAGAAAATTTTCCTTGCATTTTGGGGAATTTGATGTGGGAAGTAGGAGGTAATGAAGATTTTTTATTGTCCGGAGGGTGACCTTTAATTTAAAATGCGAATGCTACCGTTAGCATGTTTATTGCGATGAAAGAGATATGACTTTAAATTATATGCTAATGTGGTGGTGATTATTTTTTCTATCGAGTGGAGCCAACTACTCAAGTTTTGCAGTTTAGAACATTTTAAAAATCTTAATGGCATGATTCAAACTATCAAACATCATATTTACATTAGTGATGCATTTAAGCATAGCTGACTAAAAGCACAGTACATATTCTTGCTGGTTATCACATACTTCGTAAGTGTATTCGATTTTGTCAAGTCTGCCGTGAAACGACTGGCTATACATTCATATCTGTATTTCTTTCACAAGAAACCAATCAATATACCAAATAACTAATAAGCAAAAGTATTATGATTAACAATCATTGAGTATGCTAATGCCCCTAGTAATTTAAAAAAGATAAATTTCACAGCCATGTTCTCTTACATACATACCTACCTGAGGGTGCGAATAAATCCTTGAATCTGTTTCACTGTCACTCTTTCCAAGGAGATTTGCAACGCTGTCTCCGAACATCGTGTATTACGACAGGGAGAAATGACAGCAAAGAACCACCTCAAACAGCTCTTCATACTTTGCAATAATTTATTATGCATCTCTGTCATTACAAATGCTTAATTGTGGCCACTGAACCAGTCAAATTATTTGTGAAGCTAGCTTAAAAACCAATGCAATAATATAACATGAGCGACAGCAAACGAGACACTCGTATACTTTTACTAACATATGAGCCTAACACGTTTTGTTTTCTTCCCTGGAACGAGTTTTGAGGAACGTGAATTTATGTCATGTGCCTGGTTGGTATACCTATGTACTTTGGTAGATATACATTGCCAAAGTCCTCATTTAGCACAGGAGACGTATGTAATATTTCACGAGGATGCTCCTAGCACGTATACCCCAACTAACAAGTATTCTGGTTGTAGCCTCCACGGTATTTTTCTAATTCCAGGAAGGGCTTTAAGAAGCCTTGCAACTAATAAGGGGAAAGTGATAAGCTAAGACTGTGGAGACGCTCGTTTTCCCTTTTTTATGCATTTTACGTGCGATACGATATGCGCACATCTTACACGTACATATGTACCCATGAATGACAATGAAAAGAGCGGAGAAAGTGAGGAAGTGTTCCAAGTTAATCCAAGCAAATGCGTACCCTATTACTTTAGACAGGTTGCAAATTGCTCTGCTCACGAGGAAAACGTGTTTCATTCTATTAGAGAAAAAAGGAGAAACTCCCTTTTCCCCTTTTTTATTCACATGTGTATGGGCATTTGAGTTGGGTATGAAAGAATGGATACACGGAGGGAGTTGTTTCTACACAAATATTATTTTATGGAAATGTCAGAAGCAGAAATAAAACTGAACTAGCCTTTTCCTCGCTTTCATTTTATGTTTATGCTGAGGAAATTCTTTGTTTACGGATTTTGTGTGTTGGGCTATCATTTATTTCACGGGTAAGAAATCTAGTGCTCACCTATCCATATAATTCGAACTCGCTCGTCTAGCAATATTTACTACCTATTTACTATACTGTAGATATCTGCCAAAACAGGCTTCTAATGGATATTTGCAGAATGCAGAAATCCTTAGCTCTATCTATCTACGCATCTGTCACTTTATTACCTGAATGTGGGATTTTATTTCGAAATATGTATTTTGCGGATGGTTCATCAATTCATCAATTCTGATATATACGCACGTCAACTTGCTTGATGCTTCCATAATGCGAATTCCAACATGACTAAAAGAACTACACGAGTTTTACTTTTTCTACAAAAAAAAGGTATACATTTATAAACAGTTCAAGACTGCCACTCATCACCTTCACCTTCCCAAAAAATTCGTGATTCCAAGTCAACTCCATCCAGGTTCAAGTTCATTGCTCATCACATCATCAAGCTTGTACTTATCTCAAATGTCACCTCATGCATGTGGACTTTTCTCATAGGAAGCCGTATATATTATTTATGTGGGTGGACACGACATAAAATAGTTACCTGGATGAAAGGCTGCCATTTTTATAATCTTCCTTCAACTCTGGTAAAAAAAAGTACATAAAGGCACGGCCACTAAAGCAAGATTACGTCACATTGTTGACGATCCGTTCATATGCGAACAAGGAAAAAATCTGTCTGTTGTCATCCTCCTCGCTAATGCGTTACTCTTATCTGGACAAAAAACTTCATGCCAGGCCATCCTCGCGGATAAAGTTAAAGCTGAGACCAACTAAGGAATAAAATGGAGGTTTTAAGCCGAGCACTCAAGACTTCTTGAAATTTGCTGGACAAAAGGCATCAAAACCGATGATGTTCTATTATGCGGTGGAAAGTTTGATCGAGGATAAAACTTATCAACATCCATGACATTAGATAAATCCCTTCAAAGTCTTGAGGATGTGGAGAAGAGGATAATAAAAAAGGAGCATATCCTATTAAATCCATGCATAACAGGGGAATTTATGGCTCAAACTTTTAAAGAAGCTTTTATATTCAGCTTGCTATTGCAACTTTCGATTGCATTTTTGGGAGGTACACAAAAAAAAGATTCAAATATGTAAGGTACATGCACAATACTCCATGTGAGTTATTCAGCTTCTACTGACATATACATTACGAAAAATATTCAAAGGTCATACTCACAATCGGCACTAAAAGGAGAAAGAAGACATGATAATAGAGACTCCCTTTAAAAAAGCATCCATGGTTAAACGGAGCATGGTCCTGATAATGGGAAATAATTTTCTTTATCCGTGGTTAACCATCGGCTTTGGGAAAACTTTTCTGCTTCAATATCCCCTCTCATTTTAAATCAGTGAACACAAAAGAACTTGTTGGGGAGAATGTAGGAAATTCAAACAAAAAGGTTTGGCTGAGCAAATTTCTTTTAACAAAATGAATTGGCTCTTTGAAAAACGTATAAGGTTTAATGGATCAGAATAAATGTTAATTGGGAGGGAGGAGGTTTTGTTAAAAAGTTGCGAAAACATATGAAGATGAAATGGAGATGAATTGAATATAGTAGCTATTGTTACTTACTGCACATATCTTATCCTTCATTGATATCCTTGATATCCATTACTCCCACTTCATGCACATGTCCTCATGCATGTCATTATGACCTTCCTCCTCCCAAGTACATGTGAAGCTGAGGCTATTATCGAAGCTGACTAGATGGGAATTCCAGGTGAAGACTAACCGAATCTGTGACAAAATACAAAGCTGACTCATAAAACCCGAGAATATCGTAGCTGACCACCGGTGTAATCAGAGTATCTTTAAAAATAACTTCAATGATGTCAGAATTAGAGACCAACCAAATCGTTGGAATCATAGTTTTTGCCGCCATCCTTCTGGTAATTGCCATTGCTTGGATCTACGTTCGCGTCTGGAATTGTCAAAGGCGTCGTGAGGAGTTAGGACTAGGAGCGGGGGGTGATGTCCAGATACCAGCTCACGCACGGCCCCTCCATTCAATCATAAAATCTCCAAGTCATCATCATACGCACCATCATACGGGTGTTAGACTAGAGAATGAGTCGGAATCGTCGAAAAACGATGAAAGGGGACAGTCAAAGATGCTAAAGCCTTCAGATACTAATATAGCTTATCGCAAGAGTGTTCAGATCCAGTTACCAGTGAATTGAACATTTAAAAATATCTCAACTCAAAAATTTGCGCAGGTAACTCCAGATCCAGGCATCATTTCTAAAATCATTTCTAAAGTCCGAAATCTTATTCAATTGCTAATTGGCTTGGTTTTCCCTGTTGGATGCAACAATCTTACTTCTGACTTGCAGATTATTACCTTCTTGGAACTCTCGACGTGGCCTCGATATGTACTTATCCCCTTATTCCGTTATCAACCCTCGACGATAAGAATTGGATTTGAAAAGAGGTGTAACGACATTTGTTCTCGACACCCCACTCGTTTCAGGCTAAATACATTTTCGTGTTTGAGAAGTAATTGCATCACATGTTCTTCATAATAGCATGGGTACATTTCCTATTAAACATAAAAGCAAACAATCTGTTAACTTTTTTTTACGTAGTCACAACATGTGTTACGCTAACTAATGAGATATTCCTGACGATAAATACTTACCCAATTTACTTTTTCCTTTGTAATACAGAAAAGCAAGTGGATGAAAGTGCAACATGTACAAAAAATTGTTCCTGTTCAAGTACGAGTAATTTTATCGTAATAAAGTTACGCTTTTGCGTTTAAGTACCTGAATCAACGTTGAAGAACCTGAATTGGTAGACATACGTACAAATAGATACACAGATAAAATGATTGAAACACATTTTCACATGAAATCAAGCATATCAAAAAGCGCACATTGATCGAAACATTTTGCATCGCTCTTATCTTCAACTTGTCTGGACTGGAGTGCCCATTTACCTAAATACGTCGCAGCATGAAATATAAATTGTTTCGAGCTAGTTGTCATTTTGTAACGGCAATCATGTTCTTGACGAACTAGGAGGGTGACACCCCAGGACACATTTTTAAATGCATTATTGTCAGCAAATAGTCCAGGAAAATTGTAGTCAGATAAGGGTGTGAGATGTGATTGCTTCTATAATCAATACTCACTCAGATGTTTCCACTTTCTCTGTTTTTATCATTGTTAAAACAATCCTGTGATTTCGCATTCTTCTTCTGATTGCATGATACATTTGTGATTGTGTAACTTTACATGGCTGAGCTAATACGTTTTCATCGTTAGTTCAGGACCACTATCATCCATCATTTTAATTTTTAACTCACTCGTCCCAACCAATGGGCAAGATGAGACTGTAACAGCAAAACACTCACTCATGATCAGTGTAATGGCTGAAGGCAGAAAGCAAATATTATGTATCAGTTCAGCAGTTTATTACGCAAGCAAAGGTCAAAAAAGGTACAAACGAACCTCGTTGAAATATATAAAAAATGCCTCGTCTATAGTCTCGACAGCAGACGCAGGCTGGAGAATCTCATGTTTGTTGTTAATTAGGCGAAGCTTTAAATTTTCTGAGTTAGCAAAAGCAAATGCAAACCCATTCATCGATGTGCTGATGATCTAATCAGTATCAGTAGCCTATCATATTATCACTTCATAAAGTATTGGCATTGTTAAGCATATGGCCCCCACCCATAAATTTATTTAGTAGAGACAATTAAGCCATCGTATCAGTTTATTATTCATTGGAAGCATGGGCTAATCATCTAGTTTCGAATTACTTTTACCTAGTCGACTTCTTACAGCCAGGGTTCATTCTAGTTCACTTCATTGGCAATTCTACAATAGACGAACAAATTCAGCTATCATCCTAAGAGTAAATAATATCACCGTTGTGTTGGAAAGGAAAATAAATATTTGTTGTGAATGTAGGAATAGAACCTAAATTCATATTGTACCCCTTTTACTCCGAATATATGGAAGCCACTTGACCAAGTAAATAAAACAGGTTCATTCCTCTCAAAACCAACGAGCTAACCACAAAATATGAAGCAACCCGTTCCATCCGAAACCCGGAATTCCCTCCCGCTCACGTAGAAAAATGGCTTTAGAGTGCCGGCGGAGGAGAATAATAATAATCCACTATAATAATTACACCTTCCACCCAATTGACCAATGGGCTCTTATAGTTTCCGTTGAACTTGGCTTCGCTCGAGTCTCTATTCCTCTCTCAGGAGCAATATCATCCTCATCTGGAAAATTTATTATTAGTGTTCAGCACACTGAAGAGAAATTGTAAGCATAAGCACAAGTCCTATCATCATCATGGTATGGGTATGGTGTTCAGTAATGGAAACGATGACACTGGAAAACGGTGCTTCCCGTTTTTCCCCTGGATGGCTAATAGAAATAAAAGTGGAGAGAGCTTAATTGCATCTATTTAGGTACTTAGCTTTCTTGTCCTTTTCAATTATTTTTCCCGTATTGGTTAGGGCATTATTTTTTATACCAATTTCCAAGCAATGAACATTTTTTCATGATGTTATGCTTGCTATTTACAATTGCATATTTTAGAAGTGGGACAGTATGTGGGCGTACTTAATAACCTCCCACCCCGCTGCTGTGACATGTGACATTGACATTACTGTACCGCAAAAGTGTTTCTCTTCGGTTTTGAATCCATAATCCAACCGAGTTAATCAGACTTATCCTGTTCTGTACATAATAGTCCATTTCAAATAAGTAAAACCTCCATAGAAGTTTTTTTGGCTGTATTATAAAGAGTTTTTTATTTGTTTGAACGCACGTAAAATACCCATCTACAAAATAAATGCAGAAGTTTAACAAAGACTCGGAGTCATTCCGTGCACGTGTCATCTGCCCATCAAACCAACCACACTTTCATAATATTTCTCCTGATATTTACTGACACATATTATGAAAACAATGCTTTATGTCTGTTGACTCTTCTCTGATTATGTATTCTTGAAATATCCCCTCCCTTGTTTTTAACTCTTGTTGACTATTCGTTTCTGTCAGTTTATTTAACCCGTCTGTGCAAAAAAAAACTGAAAAAGAACTGATCTGATGATGAGCATAAACGATGATCCTTGGGATGATGAAGACGTGACCAATATGTAACACAAATGATGTTGCCTCCAGGCCAGATATCAATCTTCTGGATTTTTTTTCAGCGAAAAAACCACAAAAAGCAAGAAAGTCGTTTTTACTGCCATGTCCATGTGGTAGCGGCATAGGTACCTTTTTGGTAGTCGCTTCTTGTGAATGAATAAGAACGATGGAGGAGGATGAAGAAGGAAAAAGGTATTCAATCTATTGTGCACACGTGAGGTAGTAAAAAAATGAAAGAGGAGCTCCTTGGTCTGGTATGCAAGACAGAAAAAAAGGATGAAGGCCTAAAGGGAGTCTTCCAGATGAAGGGTCCCTGGGGCCTTCAGATATACTTACTTCTCTTTTATATTGCCTCCCTGTCGTGTATACACTTTGCTGATCCCACTACCACGAGCAAGAAGTGCTTTATATCATCATCATCATCATCGGCATGTCACTATCAGTTTCCCATATCTCCCTTTGTGTTTGTCTTGTGTACCTGCTCACACCACAGAATATTTCATTTCCCTTTCATTGTCGTGCTCAAAATCTCATAATATTTTTTTTTGAGTTGAGCTGAAAGATGAAAGCCGTCTTGAATAGAAAGCAGATAGCATAAAAAAAAGTTTAAGAATCGCAGCGTAAATCTATAAATACATAAATCCATATCATAAAATGTAGATTTTACAGAACGTGATCTGTACTTTTGTGAGTCCTTCAGACTATGCTTAACTTAACTTGAATGGGAATCGACTTAACATGGTCTCCCATATGGATTTGTTTAGGATCTTCATTCAGCATCCATTTTCACTAAAAAGGGAGTCGAAAATGAAGGCATCATCATTATTCCGATTGTGTATATTAAAAGATTCTTCCTTTGATATTAGGAACGGATTTTATTTTTATGAGGAGACTGGGATTTTCTTACGTAAACGTTTTTTCCTTGTCTTTGTTGTGTGGAAATACTTATTATTTTCGTCGACTTATGTACTTCAACTTCAAAGAGAAAGATAAATACATAGTATAAGGGGTAATCTGTATAAATAAGCTGGAGAATAAGGTGACGATTTGATTAAATCCGAATCCCATTCATAAAGCTATATTTGAGCTTCTTGGAGGGAAGTGAGAGTGAGATGAAGAAAAAAAGGTACTCATTTTAATAGCTTGGGTAAGGTGGATTTCTCGTCGGGATGGATGTATATTTGACTGATACAGTTGAGTATAATCTTTGTGGAACGTTATCTCATCCAATATTTCTTGTTTGAGGAGTTTGATTATTTTTATCTCAAGCCAAGCCAAGGTGAATATTGGAGGAGTATTTCTGGAAGGAGAATTATTTCAATGGAAGTGCACCGTATTTGCTCTGCCTTGCATGATTGGATACTTATTCCACCACTTTGCTCATTACTGCACTGGCTCGCTTATGTAAGAAATAAATAATGCATGGTTTTATTGTGATTGTGATGCAAGGTGCATAATGCCATAATACTTGAGTTGATTCGATATATCCACTCCAACTTGGATCGGTGTATGGAATGAGGGTGAAATAATGAACATAATTTATTCCAGTCACGGGACCCAATTTTTAAAAGGTAGATCAAGTGCACTGCAAGGACCAATAATGTTTTTGGTTCCTCCACTTCTGTCACTTTCGGGCTCCGCAGTCATATAGCATTCTATAAGTGGATTTGCGCAAATGCAGGTGAATCGAAAGACGTTAGGAAAGGAGATGTTTAGGAATATCAATACAGATAGGTAATGTCATTTAGACGATACTTGCTCCTTCTTCCTGGATAATCTCCGGCTTTTGCCTTCTCAAAAGAAAAATGCAGTCATTCTTCCTGTATTCTTGAAGCTTTTGTATGCTGCTATTTATCAGCTTATATAACAATCTGAAAAGGGTTGCACAAGTGCATTTAGGGACATACCACTGCTGCTTGATACGTTTTATTTGCCTTTTCAACAAATTCGTTTCAAGAATTTCCCCTGATAAGTGAACTCATGTATGCATCATGTTATTCGCGTATAATGAGGAGGATGACGCATCCTTTGCTTTCAAAACTCCTCTTTCAAACTATTCCTTACTACATTCCCCCATTATCAGTTTGTCCAGAGAGGAAGTAATGATTTTGGCAGTCACTCACTAAAAACTTACCAGCAACACATGACAACTTCTTAAAATTTCCTTTTATTAGCTGTGGCTGTCATATTAGACCCATCAAAAATCTTGCCTTTCTTGGACCAACTTTCATTATCCATTCTTCCGTCCACAAGATGAAGGAACAACGTCCGAGCTAACATTGCTTTGCGCTCCCTGGATATGGAAAGGGTTAATATTATCATATCATGACCGAAGAATAACTAACGCTTTTATTACTCTCATCTTGTATTACACGTTGACGGTTGATGTGATGATGGTGCCCTAATGCACTGTATAAAATTTTCCTGTGTAAAGAGCATCCATTTAATAGCATTTGTTTGCCTTCTTCGTTTGCGGTGCTTGCTCCTGTCGTGTGTGCATCAACCAGGGATAACCAAGAGAGAGTTGAGTGAACAAAAGCGTTTCGTTTTCTTGTAAGCAAAGAAGGCATAATTCACTTCAGCTCACTCAAGTCACTACATCACATTTATATCATCACTTTTCTACGCATCGCATATCATCATCATCTTGAAGAAAACAACTCCCCCGTATATGTTGATGCTTCCCGTGAAGAATTTACATTCAATGCGGAGAATTTCGGAGGAGATGTGATGAGACTGATGTGACAGATGCCAGTCTCAATTCTCAATCCATGTTAACAAAAAAAAACCTTTGCAATCAGACCAGACCACTTCTCAATCATAGTTCCTCCGCTGGTATTTTTTTTGCCAAAAAAGTTTTAACCTGGCTAACTTACTTGTAAGGATCATGAATGTTAAGTAGAGGATGATGTTTGCAAGATAACGATGTGATGAGTCCCTTGTGCCCTTTCCGACATGCATTCTAGCCACTGTGATCAGTCATCGTCATGTACGTTTTCCATGTTGGGATGTGAATGTGAGTGAGCTCCAGCCAAAGCGGGGGAGAAAAGTGCGTCGTATTTTGAAGAAAATTTATAAATTCAAGCTTATATGGTCTGGAAGCGCAGGTTTTATGTCTGGATATATTTTTGACATAAAAAATGTTCACAGATAAGTGGAAGGGAAAGGTACAAGACAGAAGGTATAATACCTCGTTATAGAGGCAAAATTTGTACTTTTCCGTTCTAATGTTTCCATTTTTTCAAGCCATTTAGCAACAGCAAACTGGCATGAATTTGTTAGTAGCTTTTTAAAAATTTGGGCTGAAATGCTGTTCCATTCCATAAATGGATTTGGACAGTGGACATTTTACATTGTGCTTATCTTTCCCATTTATTTGATCGCTAACATGTGCTTAGGAATACTTTTCTCTGATTTACAAAGGCTAAATAAATCTCCAGCATAATTTTCTTTTATAATTTTGCCGTAACAGATGCTAAAACGTTCAACCACTTGCTTTCTTCCCAAAATAATGAATATGACATAAGGAAGGAATAAATTTTAATCTGTAAATAGCTCCACGCTTAATGATTCGGACAAAAGTTTTTTGTTCAATGACGGTTTGTCATAATATATGTACTCCATGCCCTAAAGAGTTTGGTCTAATGTGGAGAGCTCTGAAAGCGAAAAAAACCGTATGGATGATCCATGTTCCTTCTGGAATTTCAAGGTTTCTTATTATAAGTATGACATGCAATCACAGTGTAAAAAGCAGGAACAACAAATCATCCCAGTTCCTGTTCCCTTGCATGCGTGTATTCATCAGAGCGGAATTCGTATGAGATAAAAGCGGTCATAGATAATAGCAAAAACGCTTAGGTTTTATCGCTCCTGAGCTCTTCATGCACTTTCCATTTCTTCATTATTTTAAAACCTGGAAAAAATCCTTCGTTCCCTTCGAGCCAAACGGCCTTTATATTTATGGAATATAATTAGCTTCATAATGGCAACCTCCCGCATTCATTAACATTCAATAGAGTACTGAACACGCGTAATTCTTTCCCATCGTAATAAACTTTTAACCGAAGTGGTCATTTATTTAATAACCGTTGGATATAAAGCATGTTCGAGCATCATTAGAGAATAGTTTGTGAATTGAAACAAAAAATTTATTTTTGTTGCCGCAGACGGTTTCGAAATTTATTTTTGGGTGCTGGCCCAGACTAGCCAACAAACCGATTGACCAACTGACTCTAGTATTGAAAACAAGACACTAATATATAGAATACATGTTATTACAAACTTTAGCTTATGAGCATCATAACAGAAAACACCCTGAATGAATGTGGCCCACCCTGGGTGTCAAATATAAATGGATGTGCATAATAAGCCGAGGTTCCGTATAAAAATGTCTTATTTCTCTGCTTCGGCCTAATAAGACCGGAAAGTCTAAAAATGCCACAATAAATTTTATAATGGTTATTTCTACTGAAACGTTGATGCGTTTATAATAATACGCTGAAAAAGCTACGCATACAATTTGGGAAGAAAACTGTTCCTGTCCACGCCTTAATACAGTAATGGAATATTGAGTGATTTTCTTCTCAGGTCTATTACATATTATTTCTGAGCATTCTCGCATTATTGTTATTTTCATTTCACTCCAGCAAATGGTGTCTGGCCAAAACCACACCCCCTTAAAAATCTGTAACCTACATAATATCAATTCAATTTTTATGTTATTGGCCCCACAGCTGCCATTTGTACAGATTATAATGGGAATATTATACTGAAACTGTTACAAAAATTTCTTACTTTGAATAATTGTGAAATAATGATATTTTGATTGCTTCATTCCACCTTTGATGATGTGACCCCTTAAGGTAGTCTGCCCATAATGTTTCCTTCGTAAAAAAAACAATTTGTTCATTTCGATTACAAATTCTTGAGAATAGAAAAAAAACAAGTTGGAATACAATTTTTATTTCAGTTCACCCCAACTTTACCACGTGCACTTAGGTACCTTCAGCTTTCACCAACATCGCATGAAGTCAATTCACAACTAAATTTCTACTTTCATTCATTCATTTGCTAAAATGATGAATGGCTTTCCCAGTCCCGAAAACTTTTTTTCACCAGGGGAGTAGAAATCAATAAAAGCCATTTAATTTAGAACCCTTGTTTATACGGCAAGGCATCCACATTTTTTTGAGGTGAGAAAGTGCACTCCCCCAACCAATGAGTGCAATGCCAAGAAAACTTTTGGTAGTGTAGCTCGTGCTCTCTCCAAGTCCAAGCTCAATTCCTCCACACGAACATTTATTTTGCAAAGTGCTGTGGTATGTGGCAAGGATCATTTATATTTTTTTTTCTCCTCTCTAATACTAATGCCTACAAGTCCCATTGAGGTAGAGAAAAACTGGAGAAAAAAAAACTTCGACACATTTTCTACTTTCTAAATGTAATCTACCATCATTGGCCAAAAAGTTGGCGGGGATGGATGGAGTAGAATGGAATGGAGATGGGGAAGCTCAAGGAGGCTGGGATCTGAGAAAAAAAAGTTAAGAAACATGAAATGAAATGATGAGACATAGTCATGGGGGCTACTTTGAGAAATAAAAATAAATCTCACAATTTTCGCATAAAAATCCTTATACCTACTCATAAAAGACACAAAGAGTACATTATATAGGATATTCTGCTATAGTCATATTCGTTTAACTGTTTTCTTTGCATTTCGATTTCGGCGCAAACTGATATCACATGGCTGAATAATATATGTATGCGCCTTTCTCTACAAATGAAATAGTCAAAGAGGCTTCTTTTTACTTTGAGCTCTTTTAACAGTTCCTTTGGCCGATTTTCGCTGGAGGGGTGTATGATGTGATGATGTATAAAGGGAGTTTACAACTCAGCAAATAAATTGTCTCCGCATCAACTTCAACTAAACTGCTGCTGGCGCTTTTGAATACATTAAAATTTTCACTTGAATGGAAAGTCAAATTTGAGGAATGATGTCGATATAAAAAAGAAGCCATGTATGGAGGCCTGTATATGTATGCACTAATTTTGAGCAAATCATAAAAGACAGAATTGAGCAATGTTTGATGTGCTTGTCTTTTGTCGTACATATTACAACATGATCTCATTTTCCTTCTTGTAAAATAGCTTAAACATTACAATGTATTTATTTGTGTATCTATCGTAGAAGGATGTTTCCATTTCTTTACTGTAAATATCTATTATTGATACATCTTTCAATTGGTACATCCCTTCCACTATATGGGGCATGGACTCCTTTCTCCACAGCAAATGCAGGAGAAAGAGCTTGGCTTTGGTTGGTCTCAATTGAAAGCTCCGTCATCCAAAATGTGAAACGTGCTATTTGATGTGTGTTTGACTTTTGACTGCCTTTTCCCTTTTTATGTTATTCATGCTGAAATAGTGGGAAACACAATGCATGCATTTTACATGATTCTCGTGAACAGTGATTCTGATTGTGCAGCTGAATGCTGTGTAGTTACAGATATGCAAAAGGACTCGTGTTCAAATCTGTCTTGGAAGGCGAACAAGCCATCTTATATTGTTTTTTATCTTGTACGCTATATTTCAGTTTTTTTCTGTTACATGCGTCAATTGAGTCTTGTGAATTCCATTCGCTAGTCCGATTCATTTTTTCCTTCCGTTTTATATAAGACATAGTCGAGGTGTGATGATCTGAACTTTATTTTCTTTTGCTATGACTGAGAACATGTGTGGGAGTTTTTAGGGGAAGGCCAATACACGAGGATAAATAGGTTGTATGGGTGACTGAGATTGAAATGATGTGATGTCAGTGTGGGAGGGAAATACTTTTTTAAGAGTGAATTCCATTGAAATGTTACTGCAAACGATGACAGAGCTCTTATACTGCAATGCTACTAAATAGTAAAGCTGAGCTTTTCCAGTTTTATTGTGGTCTTCGTCCTATTGTTATTTCTTTTATTTAAGTACTATTTAAAGATGCGTGTTTCTTGACTTGGAGAAAAGCATGGGAGTACGAATAGGGCAACAACATGACTTTAGTAAGGTCAGATGTATTACTCGGCATGAGTAGAAAGATATTGAAATTAAATATTGGGTACAAGCTTGTTTTTGTGGGATAAATATTAATAATCTGCTTCTGGTAAGCTTCATAATTTTATTGTGTAAATGTTTAATGGTCCATAAGTATGTCCCACCGCAATTTAATATTAATTAATATTTTAAACGGGAAAGTTCTTTGTACATGTGTTATATACGTACCTACTCTATGCATATAGAAATATGTATAATGATGATGAATAGCCGTTGTTTGTTGTTGGGTTTGCTCTAACATGGCAAGATGATAACCTTATTATTGGCATTGCAAAAAATATAACTGTGCTGAAATAGACCATTGTGTCTGTACTTTGTACAATACCATATTACAAAAGTCTTGGAGAGAGGAAGATGTAAAAACTATAGTGTCTTGGTCCTTGGAGGGACAATGATTACAAATATTGCAAGTTGGAAATGATTATGAGTTTCTCAGTAGGAGGCTCATTTTATTTCTCATCTCCCACTCTGTATTCCACCCCAGTACTGGTGATGGCGTAACCAAACTGTATAGGAATGAGGGGAGCAGCGGATCATCGCAGGGTTTTTATGGGACTTTTCATGAAATACGTGTAGAGAGTGCCTAAAAAGCCCCCGCGACCCTTTCTCCCCCTTTGTTGAAATCCTGTAATGAAGTTAAATGAGGCTTCCGGAAGCGTTTAATTTAATGAGAACGACGGATATAGTCAGTCGTGCGGGATGGATCGTTTAGCACTGTCAGACGCCCTCTTCCTCATAATCACGAATGAGACATGCTCCATAAAAACTATTGTTTGTTTGTTGAGAGCCCATCAAGAAGAAAAATCGTTTGTTGGGTAGAAAAACTGATCTAATATTTTAGCATGCCCAAATTCACTAGCCATTATAGTTTAATTCTTAAGAAAGCAGAGAAGAAAAAGCTGAAAAATTATCATCAGAGAAAATTGAAAAATTTATTTTAAATACAAACCTATTCCAGATTTATGTAGCCTTTGCCTTTATAGCACATATTGAGCTGTCTTAAAAATAATGCACTCTATTGAATATGGCTATCGACAAAAATTATTGAAACTGACGAGACGAGAACGATATCCCAGAAAAGTGCAGTAAGCCAACTTAGGGATTTTGGCCGCAGTAAATTCTTATTTTACTGGTCCCTATTTCCTTTCTTGGATGCACCTCCATTAAGATGAGCGTAGCGTAGCTCCGATGCAATTGAATTATCCAACCAGGTACCATAATACATTAAATGAAATGAACAGGTATGCTTTATAAACTCATCCCTTTTTGAAGCTGATAATTGTATTTCACCTACTCATATATTTCCTCCCGTTTGTGTACTTAACCGCGCGTATAATATAATTACATCTTTTGACATTTTTTACAAACCCCCATGAAGATAAGATACTGATATGAGAATTCCCTTTTGTTTCTCTCTCCGCCCCAAATTATTTTCTGTTATCGCATCTCCCCCTATTCTGGCCATTTCATTTGCTCGGTTGAGAAAAAAAACATCCTGAGAATATGGTTTGTTATGGAATGGGATTTTCGGGTGCATGTTTGAATACGAATAGGCTGCATTCAAAGCTGCAGTGGCTTCTTAACTAAAATAATAGAATAAAAAGGGGAGCAATTCCAGTTACAAGTAAAACAATGCAATCCAGGACAAGACTGCCGTATCGTTCGTAACAGAAGTTCCCTGTTAATAAGGAAGTGATATGATTACAACCTATCCAGACTTAATGCTGCACGATACTGTTACTGTAAATGACTTTTTCATTTAGATAAAAATAACAGGTTCTTAAAATGTTCTAATTATGGAGAGGACAGGTTTAATTCTTGAGCTTTGTTATTTTTCATTAAGCGTATGCTTCAAGGTATGCGTGTCCCTTTCGTTTTTTTCGTCTTCAGAAAACGAAACGGAGCATACCATACCTAACCATTCACGATGTAGGTAGGTATTCGGCTCTTTTCTTCACTTCCAGTCTAAAAGGTTCATTAGAATTTGACGTGGGTAAATTAAGAAAAGATTTTTAAGGGTTTGCCTTCCCTAATAAATCATAATGTAATTATAAGTCGGCAGGGAGGTCTTTGTACCTTTCATCCAACTTCATTTGCTTTTATGCCGTCTCAGCAAAGCGAAGCCAAAGTTATTTGTTGGTTCACACAAAATCTAGTAATAATTAATGAAAAGTGGGAACACAGCTCCTGACTGAATAATTCAATGTCTGGAGGAGCTCATCAAACGATTTTATATTTGTGGCACTAATATCCGCATTGGTTTATTGACAGGGTTTCCTTTCCTTTGTGTTCTCTGGATAGGGGAATACGTGCGAAAACAAAATTGAAAGTCTGCTCACTTACACACCGCCTCCATCATCACCTTCCGATATTTTTTATCGCTAGGCATAATCTAAAAAAGGCATAAATCATTAAATTCCCCTTCAACATCTTCAACCCTCAATATCATCATCATCACACATAAAATGCGGGAGAAGTTGCCTATGTTTTATTTTCGCTGGGTAATATACAATCAGGTACAATCTGAAGAAGTACCTATGCTACTTACACCTTTGACGGGATGCATTAAAATTATAAAAATGCCATGTACATATTTTTATGATCTTCTATTTTTAAATCAGATTCGACGTAAGAGAATGCAGGAGCGGATATAGGAAGGAAATTATGCATGAAATGAAGGTGAAACATCCAAACATCGTTTTTTACATCTTGGAAAATAGGCATCCCTTCCTGGAAACTTTTTCCAGGAAATCAGGAAAGACCTGAAAAAAATATGACAGTGTAAAAACTAGAGGGAGGGATCTCTTATGATGAGCTATATAGCATGCGGTGGTGTGCAAATAAATGGGTAAAAACCAACACGAGTGGAAATTCATATTATGAATGTAAGTTTTAGGGCTTTAGGGTTGCGAACGTACACTTCCAGATTATTATTTCGGACGCGCCCAGCTACCACTTAGGATGGGTTACGTTAATATTCCTAAGTCGGCTGTGATCATGCTAAACGGAATACTTTGCTAAAGTTATGGATGAGACTGGAATAGGTAAAAGTGGGATTTTTCTCTCCACATATCTAAAGAGGGATCTATTCCTATGTAGTTAATATCTTCACGATTTTTTTTTGCATATCGTATATTTATGTAAGAACATACCGCAAAGGTCATATTTGGTCGGTCTCAACTCAAATAATTTGTAATCTAAAAAATCTTCCTTGTTTCGAAATAAGAATTGCCTAATGCCTAATTCCCTCTCCCATCAGAAATTTTTGGAAATATGTTATTACACTTGTGGTAATAGGTCCACAAATTCGGCATTAGGATGTAATCTGTATTAAAATTTAACAAAGGCAATTAATGAACTTGATTGACTGAATTTAATATGATTGTTTTCCTTCGTTCACGTTTTTCGTGCTTTGCTACGAATTGACTTTCATTCGGGAAAATGTTTAAATAATTTCCCGTGTTTAAATAATGTCCCTTCTGGATTACTATAATTTACATCACTCAACGGCCAAAATTCCCCAGTGAGAGTATTTTAGCATTTACGGTACACTACATCAAACGTCGTGTTTGTGTGCAGACACTTTACCAACTCTCCTTGCCTCTCTAACTCTACGTGGCAATGTTGAACGAGTTTGCTGACATGGCCAACTTCAGATGAGTATTTTATGGGATTGCAGAGCTCGAGCCGCAGCAGTAGGCAACTCTCAAGTCAGGAGAAATTTAAGAGAGAAACGAACCTACCTAGTTAAAAACAGGGCACATCTAAGAAAGCAAACAAAAATGCAAACGGTGGTGGTGCTACAGCGTTGATGCTTGGCTTGTCATGTTAGCATCGCTGAAAACTAAAGACTTATGCCCGGAACATATATCACACCACAGAAGTTGCATTAATGTTGCATTATACTCATCCATATGAAAAAACTAGTTCCATAATACATTTCCCTTAAAAAAAAGCGGAAGCAGTAGATTTTACTTATAAATGGGACTCCTTGTTATCCTGCCGCAAAAATACGCTTATTTACACAAGGTACTACGTCTCGTGCCATCATGGTAAGACCTCTAAAGTGGGTAGAAAATTCAAATAAAAAAATCTATTTTTCTTTGCAGGCAACCTCCGGTGAAAAGTTTGCATAATTTTTTTTCTCCTTCCTTTTGGTAAATGCTTGTTTGGAGAAGGGAAAGAAAAGGGGACGAAAAAACCGGTTGGGTGAAAGCACACAAGGCATACATAGATAATGCAAGCATGCAAGTGAAATGGTCTATATTTCGGCTCGACTGCGTTTCGCTAAATGTGTGTCCTTATAACCATGTTTAACTTCAAAGTAATTGTATGCCAGTTTCCTCTTATGATGTATGACCGATTGTGAGTTGTGTCGTGAACTAGCTCATGGAACTAGAAAAAACTGTGTTAAAATGGACTAAATTCATACTTGGAAATATATTGCATAATATGTTCATATCACTTCGTGCATTTGCCAATTGAGAATTGCAAATTGCAATGCGGTGGGAGTAAATTTTTGGGATAATTTTTTAATGCTGCAGTATTTGTACTCATGTGTGGTCTTCATAGAGGATACTGTCATGTTTCATTCATCTCAAGAGAGACACTCTTCATGAAATGTTCACAATTGTGAAAAATGTATGTCATACACCATGTGCCTCCTAACAATGGAAATTCCATACTGTACACACTGCCATGAATATCATCATAAACATTTATGACTGGGAGGGAAGACAGATGAACTACGTGAAAGCTGTATAAAGCGAAAGCGAAAAAATGCAAAATATTTGCGCATTCTGTGAGGGAATGTGCTATGTTGAATATGCATAGGAAAGTGCACTGTGCATTGCAATGTTAAAAATGTTAACATTGTAAACAGCGTCGGTTTCTTCAACTTTTTTTTGTAGGGTAACTAGCTACATACAATAAATGCCGAGCCACTCAAAGACATACTTTGAATGAAAGCAGGATTTGACCGCTTTCTGATTATGTAATATTAATATTACTCATCCTCGAGTTAATGAGAACTTGTGTCAATACCTATCTATTGGCGAAAACAGAATTGAAAATTTCGCAGTGGTTCTCAAGTTATTGCTAACACTAATATTTGACCTGACCTTTGACCCCTTCCCGAGCATTAAATTTTAAACAATTGTCGTGCAAAATATACTTTATGACAATATCAACCTACTCCCGAAAACAGAATGTCAAAATTCATAACCGTTCAGAAGTTATCGCAAATTTTATTTTTGCAACTTTGACGTGACCTTTGAGCCCTTTCCGAGCATTAAATTTCAAACAATTGTCGTACAAAATATACATTATGACAATATCAACCTATTCCCGAAAACAGAATGTCAAAATTCATAACCGTGCAAAAGATATCGCAAATTTTGTTTTTGAAAGTTTGACCTGACCTTTGACCCCTTTCCAGGCATTAAATTTTAAACAATTGCCATGGACAATATATCTTATG
>JAQGAG010000204.1:0-20578 GCA_034696835.1 Lepidocyrtus lignorum
AAATGGTCGTTATCATTCCTACTATTAAGTTGTGATTTCAGCTACGTTATTCTATTAATTATGATCAATTTATTATTATTATCATTTGTTTACCATGCCTTTATGTATTATTACAATACAAATATTTTTTGCGACGTTCAAATTTTCATTTTTCATGTAGAAATTCTTTCTTATAAGGCATTTCTAACAAGTATAATGAACGACTGGTTTCTAAAGTTTTACAATTTAATCATTTTTACCAAGTTTTTTATTCGCGGAGTGATATTTTTGGTATGGTTGTCCGTCTGTCTGCCCTTTACAATATCAAACTGTCGCGTATTCATCCCCATTGATTGATTATGATTTTACTAAAGTAGTAATGCTAATGTATGTGTGCATTTAAAAAATATTAAATCTCATGATATGAATAACAAACATCGTTGTTGGTTTACAAAAGATAATGGGAAGTTTTTTCCAGTTAAAAGCAAATACATGCCCTTAAAATCAGTTTTTCAGTTACGATGTTGTATTCGCGTTAGAGAGGTTTATTGAAATTTGTGTTGATTTTTAAAGAAGAAGAGGGACCGAGAAATTATATACAGTGAAGTGCGGCGGGTTGTTCCTTTAAGAAAATTGAAGATGGTGATAAGATGTCTCTGAAATGCAATTTCCCTTGTTCTGTCACAATTATGTTAAGTTTTATACATTAGTGTTGCGAAATTGGGGCGTCATATAATTCTGCTCTTATTAGGCTCCTTATCTTTGGGGTCGCTAGGCAACGCAGGGCATAATATGATCAGGAAGTTAAATGCCTATGCGATTCAAGTCATTTAAAGACAATTTTTTTGTGATTGAACAAGATTAACCTTCCAAAAAAAATGATGCAGTTGAATAAAGTTATTCTGTCATTGACTTGTTTTTTTTTAATTCAGAACGCCATCATAAAATTTCAGATTGGAAATGTAAGTGACGTAAATAACTTTGCTTTTATTCTAGTCAATGCACAAGGTATTTTCATTTTCAGAGGAGTAAAGCATTAAACGCAATACCTCATAAGGTGGTAGGTAAATTCGCCAAAAGTAATTTCGCAACGAGTTATTTCCGAAAAAAATCCCCCAAAGAAAATTTCCCGAATGAGTAATTTCCCATATAACTCAATTCTCAGTAGTTTCGCCGAAAAAAAACTGCCGTGCTCTTGAAGGTGTGGGAGGTGGACTTTTTCGTACGGAAATTTTCGGGCAATATGTTTTATCGGGGAAAATTCATTCGGGAAAAAACGTTCATGGGGAAAACAGCAATCGGGCAAAAATTTTCAATCGGGAGAAACAAAATGGGAAAATCTTGTATAGGAAAAATTCTTTCGGGGAAATTACATTCGGCAAGTATGCATCAGACTAGCTCATAGGTCGTTATTATATTACGCAGAAAGAAGTGCGGATATGTGCAATGTATCAACAATATAACTGGCAAACAAGAGAATATCCCCAGGCTATGCGCCACTAGAAAAACAAAATGCATATTCTAGACTAATTTTAAACGTTGATTACGTGAATCTGCAACATTTTTCCTCTTTTATTATACTTTTTTGCTCAAGAAAGCAGTTGAAAATTTAAAGATTTTTTTAAAACATTTTCTTTTATGCACGGTGTATTATTTTCATTTTGATGTGACGCGATATTAATATCTTCAAATTAATAGCCAACCTTTTTAAACCATTTAGGATACAATTCTGGATCTAAACTTTAGAGAGTTTTCCCATATGCCTTAAACTTTTCAGTAACAATAAAATGATTGCAGATTCGTGACCAACGCTAACAACTGGTCTATAAACCCACTTCGTTTATGTTGGAGAGCGTATGATTTTGTATTTTATTGGCTGAGACGAGACAGAGAAGCAATCGCTTATAGCTCCCACTTTTGTCAAATCAGATTTGTGTCGCGTACATTATCCTTGTCCTATCAAAATAGCTTAGGTTTTAGAGATCTACTTTTTTGGCTCACTGTCGGCGTCCGCATTATTAGTATAGTATCAGCTATTATCAGTAGGCGTTTTGACAGTAATGACGGTGACACTATATTAGAAGGTGTAGCGATTTCGAGTATATTCTTGTTCATATCTTTCAATAAGCGTTATCTCTCTCCAATGAGCCTTCAATTGTTACAAGGGACCAAAATCTACATATTTGCTAGGAGACTGAAAAATATTACAAGCTCAACTCTTTGTCGAACAACATTAAAAATTCATAAATTTGACATGAGACTGACTACTCTGGCTGGTCATGACATGGCAAGGTTGTAAGGAAAATAACAGGCTAAAGTTCAATTTTAATGCAACAATTTAAGATTAGGTTACTAAAATACTAGTAATTTCCATTAGTTGGGATAGCAATATATTGAACATTTCTTATTTTATGCACTTTTTTATAAGTTAGCTTCATTCCAGTACTTACTGGATTTAATTGGTTATGTTATTGAGAAAGCAAGTGTAAAATGCAAATGTGTTTTGCATCATATTTTGATACCAGAAAAAGTACTTACTTACGAATATAATGTGAATGAGTAAAATTTTGTTTGATTAGGTTTGGATTTGTTTTTGAAAGTTAAACAAATCGATTTTTTTCCTGAATCAACTAGAAATGGCTCATAAAACAAGGAAAGCGATGGGCACAACTATGATCACTCACAGTTGCTATTAGAAACGGAAACAGTCATAAGCATAAATGCGTGCGTGCATACGTACAATGCAAATAATGCATAAAACAAGGAAACCTTAAAAGGTTGTGCTGTTGTGTCATGACACGATATAAAAAAGTCAATTTGGGGCAAAACGTACATGACGGTAACTGCATGATATATGTTC
The DNA here is from genome assembly GCA_034696835.1 of Lepidocyrtus lignorum. Taxonomy (NCBI): domain Eukaryota; kingdom Metazoa; phylum Arthropoda; class Collembola; order Entomobryomorpha; family Entomobryidae; genus Lepidocyrtus; species Lepidocyrtus lignorum. The sequence goes on from JAQGAG010000204.1 coordinate 2,840, forward strand.
AAAATGCGCACTTTTGCTATCCTAATGCCTTTCTTAAACATCAAACAACTGACTCCGATTTTAAATTTACAAAATTTATGCACCGATTGCAATCAAAATCAATTTATAAAACTTGGCTACATTGAAATGGGAAATGTAATCAGCGCATACTCATCGCATCAACGCAGTATTAAAATACAAAACCTTTATATTTGAACTAGGGCTAATTAAAGACACTAATTTTTCACTTTTTTTACTTCCGCTGAATGCCAAAGGAGGGGTTTGTTTTACAAGGGCAAAAATTATCATTAGGAAAAGAAAAATAAAACCTTGGAATGGGATATTTGGCAAAGTGGACAAGCTTTTTTAATGGTTCTTGTAATATGTTTTTAGGATGTCTAAAATCTAAAAAAAAAACTTGACCAACATGATGAAATGAAAATTCATTAAGATGTCCTTTTGCCGATATGTATTTGACAATTTTCTGAAAAGATGGAGTGCGAAAATTTTGTAAAATAAATTTGGGGTACCCCTAGGTAAATCATGGCTTAACTAGGGTGAAATTAATTGAGATTTTGAAAAATCACCGCACGAGGAAAATTGAAAAAATATTATTTAAATTAAACAATACTACAAGTGAACTGTTAGTAGAAACGAGTGGATGTGTAAGTATTTAACTTACAAAAAGGCCTGACAAACCCCAAGTTATGAGCAGAATCTGATAGAATATGCTAATGGTGTACCATCCATACCTCGAACTTATGATAAGGTTAACAGAAAAAAACTTGAAAATCACAAAACTGCATACGCAATTAATCGTGCACCAGGCAAGCGGACAGACTACACGTCGGATAATATGAATTTACGCTATACTTAAAGGACGCAAGATATTAAACTCTTCCGATGATTGGCTTCCGTCGAATTTGTGTTTAATTTTACCTACGACTATGTTTTATCGCATAGAAATCTTGCAAAGCAGTATCAATGTGTGTTTACGAGCATTCTTACGCGTATGAAAAATTAGGAACCAATTATTATAGTTTTATTATTTATTGATTTGCTGATTCAAATGAATTGTCTGGAGCAATAAATTGCCGTTGTTTTTATCTTCTCCCCAATACATGTTTTTTTTACTAGAGACGCTATCGTGCCCATGAACAGTTACAAAACCAGAAATAGACAATTTCACGGACAGACAAACCAAAACACTAACAGACCAAATCTTATGACTCTAATAACTTGCGTTCCACCATAATATCTTTAGGTCGCCACTAAAGTGATCTATTGCTGTCCGTCTCCATGTCCGTAAATTTGATAGCGTTTAACATGTGGCCTACCTACATTGTCTAAATTTTGAGATAACAACTTGAACTTCCTACATAATAAAATGATTGTAATTACAATGACGTACCTGTAAGTTATTTAAAGCAGGTATAATAATACATATTATTCAAATTATTGTTAAAAATTCAAATTTTGGATTTTTAATCAGTGATTTTTCAGTGACTATGTAACTGACAGTGACGAAACATATATTACTGAAATCAGCAATCAAAATTCTTTCTTTTGATACCCCATTTACTATGTCATGTTATTTGAAAAAAATGATGACCTTGACCTTTGACCTCCTTTCCGTGGTCATATTGACCCCAAAAACAATACATTTCTTACAATTTACCATTTGTACCCGCACTGACCAAATTTGAATAAAATCAGTCTACGCGTTTAGACGCTAGAGCGCGGACGGACGGACAGACGGAGTCATGCCAAAACCAATACATACCTTACAGGTACGTAATAAACCTACGGATTTGTTGTCCAGAGAGTATTTTTTCACTCTAGCATTTTAATGTCAAGTTACCATATCACATTGTTAATCAAATGAATATATGAATGCCATGTTATGTATAGAACTAATATTTTTTTGAATTTTTTATGAATTGCATAATTATTTGTTCATTTAAAGTTTACCACATGCCAAAATGCTACATTATGGGATGCCCATACGAAATTTAAAATAAGCTACCGTCTTTCAAGAGTGACATTATTTCAGAAACCATTCCCCAAAATTATGCTATTTGCAGTTGTGGGATGTTGTAGATTTATATTTACCCGTACAATATGTATTTTACTATCAATGTGCAGTGGCTAAGGATGACTAATAAATAAGAATAAAATTAATATTACATAACTTTAAGCTAACGAAGAAATAGTCCAGGGTCATACGCGTACCCATAAAAATGAAATATGTTTTCTAGGTCAATTTTAAGCGCTAAATCCGATTCCGATGTCATTTTTCTGTTCGGTGAAGGCTTTACTGACATGGGAACAACCCCATATATGTTAACATGCAATTTTGAGTTAGGGGATTTAATAAGAACAAAGTATCAAAACTAACTAATTTTAATACGTGAATTTCGAATATGTGGTCCATTTTGGCCAAAAATAAAAAGAACTCAGTCAATCACTAATTTCTTTAAAACTAACAAATGTTTTAAAAAGCGGTTTTCAAATTCAAATTCTGCGTCGTATTTTAAGTCTAAATCGATATTTATATTAGTGGGTTATATAGGTTATGTAGGTAACTTGTACAATGCTTCCTTGTGCCCTATACTTTAGCAGGACGGAAAAACGATTGCAGATTCGTAATCAGCGCCAAACGTTGACCCAGACACCATACATAATTCGCCTGGATATGGCCATGTAATGTTCCTTCGTAAGTTAACGACAATTATTTGGTCCTACATGTGTCGCATATTTCTACGTTACACGCGCATCGTGTAGTGGGCTATATTATCCGATTTCAGAGCATACTTACAATTGCATGTTCCATCAAAACATGAGACTGCATTCGGTTTTTAAGGCAATTTACAGCTTTGTACAACTCCAAAATTCATAAAAGTTTGCGCTTTTGCATATTTTGAGTAAAAAAGACGAAAACTAACATCTTTGGTCTGTGTCTGACAGCGTACGCATGGCAGTTAAGTCAAAATACGTGGTTTAAATACAATAAAATGATTGTAATTACAATGACGTACCACGTACCTGTAAGTTATTTGAAGTTTAATAACATATAATATTCAATATTTGTCCAAAATTCAAATTTTGAATTTTTAAATCAGTGATTTTTAGTGACTGACACGAACGAAACATATACCATTGAAATCAGCAGTCAAAATACCTTCTTTGATACCACATTTACTATATCATGTCATTTGAAAAAAAATTGACATTGACCTTTGACTCATTCGACGTAATTCGATTGACCCTAAAAACAATAGGGTTCTTCCAATTTACCATTTGTACCTCTGTGTTAAATTTTAAAAAAACCGGTTTACGCGTTTACATACTAGAGCGCGCACGGACAGACAGGCGGACGGACCAGTGTCAAAGCATATTTATACCTTACGGGTACGTAATTAATCCATTCTTTTACAATCAGTTTGCTGAATTTTTTATTGAGAAATTGCCTGGCTCTAAATTTCAAAAAAATTAGTTTGCTAGTACATTTGTTGATGATGAACACGAAAATGAAGGCATTAGATCTGTTTGAGAATGTGTTAAGATGCTGTGACCTTCCTAAATGTCCAAAATAGGCGCAAACTGGACAGTATTGACCTATTGCTCTTCAATAAATGCCCAACGCTGTCAGAGACCGACCAGAGATTTTAATTTTAGCATTCGTCTTTTTTACATAAAAAATAGTTAGAATGCAAATTTTCATAAATTTTGGCGTTGTATGAAGTTGTGAATTGCCTTGCCAGTTAGAAAACTGCGGGTTTAGCTATTTAAAAATTAGGTTTCAGGTGGCCTGTGAAATATTACATCGATTAACGTTTTGTTCTACCTGAAGCTTTTTTGCCTTTATTTTAGGCATTTATGAAACCATTTCGATGACAATTTTTTTGCGAGTTTTAAGGTATATCCATATGCATTCAAATTGTAGAAGAAAAAAGTCTAATTCTAGCAACAGCAACTGCAACTGTTAAACATCCGAAAGCGCAAGTTTTCTTTGGTCTATATAGTTAGTTTGATTACATTTAGCTTTATTAGTATAGGTCTAATCTATGTAACGACCTATTGTTCTGAGAATCGGCGAAACAAAAAGTTTATCTCTCGAGGTAAATGGGCATTGGATCGCAGTTAAGATTTGCGAGTGGGTAACATAAGTCAAAATTTTTTCCTCTTGCATACTCTTAGCTTTTTCACTATTCAACAATTCATTTTAAAATACTATTACTATTAAGGATTCTAAAGTTTAGAAAAACCGTGCCAATTTTAAGGAAGTCAGATCAAATTGCCGTCCGCGGCCAAGATTGTGGAGATAAGCAGCAAAGCCATCGATAAAAATAAGTCGTGTAAGAGCTCTTAAATGTCCTTTGATAGCTATTCCAGATAACTTTTAAATCTCTATATGGTTGATTTTGATTTGATTTTTTCCAAATGTACATACGTAATACCATTTTTAGCAACTAATATTTTGTTATTTCTTTTAGAATTTCGAACAAGCGAGCCGGGAATTGACTGTGAGTGGATGTAAGAATTTCGACTTTACCAGAAGGTATGAGATATGAAAATTTTTTAAACCTAGTACTTTCAGGGGAGAAAAATGAAGGCAAATTTTGAGGAATACTTCATTCAGAAGCATTTTAAGGTGTGGCAATTTGTAAATTCTTCGAAAAGCAGATAGATGCGGATAGACAAATTAGGTTTCTTTCTAGCAGAAACTTTAAAACTATTTTTGTACTACTTTCATCTCATTTTGGTCCTTGAGAAATACTTGAAACTCATTTTGAGCAAAACTCCTACAAATGTGTAGGCAATTGGTGAAGGCGCATAAAAGTTTCAAACTATAAGAGCGTCGTTTGCATTAATAGTTATGCCTAAGCGCCATTAAATGCAACTATGATTCATTAAATCATTACATATGACCAATCTCCTTGTCCAACATCCACGTCACTTGGCTTTTATATCTGGTATGCTCTTCCCCTTTTTCCAAGGAAAATATATAATTACGCGTTAAATTCAATGACATTAATTTAGGCTAGCCAAATGACCTCAATTAAATTAACAAGAAAAAATTACTTGTGAAATTAAAAAGACAATGACAAGTAATAATATAGTCATAAAGTAGCATATTGTCGTATGGACATATTTTTAGAAGACAAAAGAATAATGAGCCGATCATGCAATAAACTTTTTATCACAACATTATTCCCAAAATTACAAAAGTTTTCAATGGCCAATTAAATTTCTCTAATCAGAAAAAAATGCAAGGATAAACTACTAAAAATTTCCTAATCGGCAATCAATATTTGTTATGCGATCTCAAATGTAAAAATGGTTTGCCACGTTTACTATTTTAACTTATTGTCGATTCACATTTAGTTATTAAATTTCAATTCTAGGTGAAGCAAATCAAACATACTTTGAGTTCTCAGGGCTCTCGTAATCAACTTTATCATCAGGTAAGACAATATTTTTTTATTTGTCTGAGCTTATCAAGCACCAATTTAATTTCAGGTTTCATTTGATATCATCACTAAAATCGACATGCTATCACGGAGAAATCATATTCCAGTATAGCCTTTTGTTAAAAAAAACTTTGCAAATAACGTAGTAGTTGATTCTATAGTTCATAGAGATATTTTATACTAAATGGGGATAAACATGTGGTAGTTCTGAGAGCCCTTCGCCCCTGCTTGGAGCGCATTTTTTATCACGCCGTGGTCCCAGCCTTTCAGTGATAATCCCTCCTCTGAGCACCCTATTACCCCTGCCAAGGGCACCTTTTCCCCCAACTTTACATTGCTAATATAAAAGTTATGAAATGAATCTATTTTTTTTGTGGAAAAAGACGTTACACTCTTCACGTTTCACATAAGACCAAGGCCATTTCTCGTACTACGATGATACTACATAACCATTTTTGCTAACTAGTATCTTACTACCCCTTTTCGGGGTGTACTATGCCCAAACTCTGTTATGAAACCTGCCATTGTGCAGATTTGGGACTTTTTTTAAATCTTTTACTTCCATTTTTTGCGAGTCGTGGGTGCATTTTTTCGTTTGAAAATATGTTAGTGATAATGGAGTAAATATATATGTAAATAATTGAGATCACTACTAAAAATACATGCACATCTCTACATGCCCGCAAAATGGATTTTGTTAACAAAACTGATCGCGTGTCATTATGGGCACCTTTTTGAGTTTTTAGACTTTGAATTTTTTTTACCTGGTGTCGTTTTTCCTGTGTGTCATAATGGGCGTCAGCCGTATTTTCCATCGTTTTGAAAATAATATTTACTAATAATTAAGTTTTCATATTTTGTTTAGTCTGATCGAAAGCACAATTTAATTCTGATCCAGTCAGAGATACCCTATGAAATATTTTTTCAATGTTGACTTGTTTAACACCTGCTACGTGTCAAACTTGTCATGGTTTAGGCACTTTGAGTTTCAAAATATATAGCATATAGTCATAAAATATAGCTAGACATCAGTTGGAGTTTTACTCCTAAAAATTATGTAATACCCAATCATTTCATTCTTATGTCCTTTTAATAATTAAATACCGGAATAGAGTTGGACATCACCCGAACTCTTCAAAAAAAATATCTTAAATATTGCAATATTATGTCCTTGTGGACTAATAGTTAGATATCAAGTTGGAGTCGGACATTTCTTGAACTCCACAAAAAAATATTATCGCAACCATTTTGGGCTAATAAATAAATAATACTTTGGTCTGAAGCTGAGCATTTCCCAGACTACGCAAAAACTGTCGTAACCATTTCAAGTTTTATGATCATGTGAGCTAATGGTTAGATATCAGTTGGAGCTATACTCCTCAAACATAAAATTAAATAAAAATAAAAGGAACTTTGGAAATATATTTTATTGTTGTCTCCAATGTTGTGGGTCCTTGTTGCACTATGGTTCCACGGTAGAGCTGAAGAGCTCATAATAGCTTCTCGTCTTGTGCATATCTTGATCCCGCTTATTTTTGCTCCGCTTGCGGAGTCGGGGCGGAAAGAGAGTCCTTTTGGTTGTGCCCGAATTGTTTGCGACACTCAGGGTCACAAGTTTAATATCGAATCACGAACATGAATCATCTCGTTTAATCTCAAATCGGACTGGGCCAACCTTTTCTGTCGCAGTGTCGAGCTCGCCGCCTTTTTTGACCCGGCCGGTTCGGGGTTTTCATGTTAGGGCTCACAAACTAGATTCCAACCTTATCATTGCTTTGGATAAGATGATGATCTCATTATCACGATCCACTATAGGTGGAGTTCGTGCACTCCTTCTCCAACTTTGTAGAAGGAACTTCATTGGAAAAGGTCCTTAGGCTTCGTACATGCCTTCTTCCTTTGTGTAGGAAGGTTGAAAATTGGATTATCTTCCATCATATCATAGAATGCTGCTTGGCTTGTCCATGTCATAAATAACGGGAGCGGATGCTCCCCCGTCATTAATAAATTGCAAGAGAGGCATATTAGTACTTTCATTCTTGGTAATTTTTATGAAGCAGAATTCAGACTGCTTTCTCGTTTGGTTTGCTTTCCCAGTTTCCATTCTCTGGGCCTTTGATTATCCAACCGGTCTGGTATTACTATTTTGTGACTTATTGTCTTGGCTGGAATGTGCTCGAAGGCTCAACGTCTTACCAGTCGGTAATGGTTTGACAGGATTCAGAGTGCTCTCATTTGATAACTGCATATGCAAATTATCTTGACTGAAAGGTGCTCTAGGGATCAACCTCTTACCAGTCAATAATTGTTTGGTCTTGATAATTTTTGTTTGAAGAAATATTTTCACTGGAAAGGGCTCACGTGCTTTCCTTTCAACAAGTTATTTTAGCAGAATTCAGACTGCTTACATTTCGGTTTGCTTCCCCAGTTTGCTCTCTTTTCGCCTTTGATTAGCCAGTGGGTCTAGAATGTGAGCTCACGCTAATTCCTTTTTAAGGGCTATCTTTTAACTGGAAGGTACTCGAAAGCTCAACCTCTTACCATTTACCATTTAGCAGAATTCAGACTGCTCTGTTTTTGATAATTGTATTTACAAATTATTTTGAATGAAAGGCGCTCGCAGGCTACTTCTTATCAATCAATCCCCTGGTTAGGCGGAACACTTATTATAAATGGGACATCTCACATATGTATGAATGTAAAAGATTTGACTCATATCTCTCACGCAATTTCCATAGCTATTAGAACTTCAAACGTAGTAGTGTCGTAGTTATAAGACGTAACTGCAATTTTAGGTTTGAAAAGATGAGAATAATATTGCATTTTTAGTTCTCGAATTAGATTTTTACAACTTGGAATATAAGTACCTAAGGAAAATTTTTTATAAGTTTGTAGCGGTCCTGAATGCATTTTTTTGCCGGGTTTGAATATTTAATTACGTCATATTTATTATCATCCCCAATCAATGCACATTGAAGGTAGATGCCGGCTATGTCATTGTCAGTTAAGGTCGCTCATCAAGGATACCTTAGCGCTGGAACAATTTTTTTTCTCGTTACAATAATCACTTCTTGTTACCCAACCGATGTGAATGAGATAAGGATATTTGAAATTGTAATATGGTGTTTCCAGGCAAATGTAGCTGACTTGAAAATTTAGCCGTAGGCTATAAAAATGATCTTTTCCCCGGTCTTTGAGTGAATATTATTAGATGTTTTACATGTTTTACAAAACTCCTTACTATTTTATTTTTTAACGCCATTTTGAACTGCGGAATCAACTTAACCATAACTGTTGATTATTAACTAATTTTTATTAGATAGCTGTCTCAGAACTACATTTTTACTAAAAATTCGAGACAAAGCTACAAAAGTCCCCATAGAAAGTTTAAGTTTTTTGCCGTTTAAGTAGAATTAATACAACGTCCAGGTTTAAAAGAACATGCATATAACTCTGGACAAGTTATCAACACGATTATTAACAACCCGATCATTTTCGTCAATCCCAATTTAAGTCAAATGTATCCAGTGAGCATTGCAATGAAACACGCTTATAAAAACTATTTGCTCCATCAGACTTTTTGTTGGCCATTAGGCAGTTTACCCCTGCTCCTAAACTTACCTACTCTGTAATTTGAAATTTTTTCATTATCAATTCATGCAATTTTTCATACAGTATATGCTCAACGGATGTAAATAGGTATATATAAATATATTTATTACGGCATGGTCGTGAAAATGAATCTACTTTGAATAGTTGAACTTGAGATCAAAAATTAATCTTTCTCCCGTTTATAAAACAAAAATAATTAGGTGTTTCGATGTATTTCAAATAATTTCTTATTTGTGATTTATCTAAGCATTTGAGCTCTATTTAGGGATGTCTGTGGATGTCCTTCGGGGTCCTCTATTCTTCTCACCATTTAAAAATTCTGGTTGGCATGCTACTAGGGATATCCAGGACACATGGCTATACCAGCCTGGTTGTTATTTTTATTTTCCAATGCCATTTAGCCAGCGGAATCAATTAAACCATAACCGTTTTTATCAGTAAATTTAAATTAGAACGCAGCCGCAAAACTACATTTTCAATAAAAATTGAAATAAATTGAATAAAAATTTCAATAAAGATTTTCAAGCAAAACTGCAATAATCCCAATAGAAAATTTAAGTTTTTTGTGCACAGTAAGTAGAATTGTTACAAGGCTCAAGTTGTCCCAGAACACGCCTATATCTCTGAAAACATAAGTTATTCATTCATAGGCTTATTACCCACACCACCTTCATCATCCCGATTCTGTCTGTCAATCCCATCAGCCAAAATGTACATTGTCATTTGAAATAGGTAAATCGAATCTTGATTCAATGGAAATAATTCAGTTTGGGCTTATAAAGGCCAATGGCGCTGACTATACTTCTAATATAAATGTCTTAAAAAACGGGGCACACAAATAAGCAGCGGGCTTAAATTTTTGCCACATCCGGTGAAAGATTTTCATGTGTAATTCCTAACCGCCAAAAAAGCAAGTTTGTTTTGTCATGAATGTGGGGCCAACTCCATAAATTTTGTTTATATCAGACTTCCTCTTCACCAATCCATCTCAAAATAAAAAGTTAATTAAATTTTTATTCTAAAATATTTTTGGTCATTTAACGTAACCTAATGTTAGATTTATTTTGTTCCTAATTTAAAAACTCACCTTATTGATGTTTTCTAATAAGACTTACAACATGAAGAGGCATGTCGCAAAGGGTATTTACTGTTACAGGTTAATATTGGTAGACTTTATGTTCTTTCTATTTTCCAGTTTAAATTTACAAAATAATTTTTAAACCATACTTGTCTATAAGCGTCCACAACACAAACTCACAATCAGCTGGAGTTAAGTTCATTTCTAACAAATACCTAGAATAGTCTAATGCTGCAGACCAAATGCAGATGCCATTTGAACTGCAAATACGGAGATCTAAGCTACTTGTCTACCTTTAATAAAAAATTGCATGAATTGACTATGAGAATAATTTCAGATAAGAGGTTAGGTAACCTAAAAAGCAGGAGTAAACTGCTTTATAGCCAACGAAAAGTCTAGGGCAGATACATTTTATGAGCTACCCCTGCTTACTGTATACATTTGATTTACATGATTTGGAGATATGAGTATGCATCTTATTTTGCTTCCAGACATAGCAAGCACTTTTAAAACAAAGTTAAGGAAAGTGGAGCAAATCTATGAACAAGCTGTGTTTCTTTGATTACCTAACTATAGTGTAAAGAACGGCGTGGAAGTGATGGCTACATTTATGATCATCCACGTCTGCAGTTCATGTTACAAACAGGAACGGTAGTAATTTTGCAAGTGTAATAATAATTCAATGACAAAAGAGGAGTGCCAGGTTAGGACCTAATTTCTCCGATGTGTCACATGTTTCCTTATATAGTTTTCGAGAACCTTATAGAATTGCTTCACAGTGAAAATGAAACGAAAATTGGAAATGTAATCAACGCGTGCATCAAGACTACTATGATACAAAAATTTCATATTTAAAAAGGCTAATTATGAAAAATATTTTCATTTCGTGTACTTCTGTTGAAAGCTGAGAAACAGATTTAATTTGACAATGGTAACAATTTCCGTGTTAGGTCCTTGAGTGAAAGAAAAACTTTTATACACACCTAAGAAGATTAGTAGCAAACAGTAAATGGAATTTTTGACTTTCAATATTCTCCATCCGAAAGCCTGATTCCATGCCAAATAAGGTTGCCATGGCGAATCTTCTTGTAATAATCGCTAAAGTAAAATTTAAGGGAATTAGAGAATGAATATTAATTTTTTCTTACGCAGTTTAACGCAGTTTGGCAAATATAACGCTGCACAGATTCGTACCTGTGATAAGTTTAGAAAACTCGTAGGTTGCAAATTTTGCCAAAATTTTTCTTCTTTTTTCTTCTGAAATTTGAACAGGAAACTTAATACGGTATACATAAGGTACAGGGGGACATCTGTTGAAAAGTTGTATGTATTATATGTCCAACTTCCAAATGAGTTTATGCTCGCTATAAAACCTGGGCAGAAAATATTGCTGTTTGATAATAGATAGATTGATACAAGTTGCCAGAAAATTGATTTTGCACTCGTGACAAAGCCCCTCCTTAGCTTTAGTTGGCATTTGTAATCATTTGAAGTCACTTACACGACAAAACGATGGTTTATGTAAAAAGTTGTCGGAATGGCTAATACTTAAAATAACTTAATTGAACAATACGATGAAATTAAAAGGTTTGAGAGTTCTTAAAATGTTTTTTAGCAGCTAATCCAGATAATTTTAAAGGTTGTCGTTAATTAGGATGTTTTTAAATGCACATGCACGATAATATTTTAGCGACAAATATATATTGTAAATTCTTTATTTTTTCAAGGAGCAAACCAGTTGACTGTCAGTGGATATAAAAATTCGAATTTACCAGGAGTTATATAAGGTATGTGAAGCATCAATATAATTTGTGAAGGCGTTTTTTTAAAACAAAGGCTTATTTCAAAGTATGCTTCATTAATAAAATTTGAAGGTGTCGCAATTTTTAAATTTTTAAAATAGTATTCTAATGTGGATAGCTCATATCCGAAATCCCTTAGATAGCTTATTGTGCCATATTAAAAGTTTTTCTCCTTAATAAATCAATTTGCTACCATACCAGAAGCTAATTTCATATAATTTTGTTCCTAGAGGAATTCTTTAAACTTACTTACTTTAAGAAAAAAATTCCACAAATTTGTAAGCAATTGATAACGGCGCATGACGTTTTCCAACTTAAAAGCTTCAATTGTATGAAGAGCTAAGCCTTAGCGCCTTTAAACGCAAGCATAAATCAATATATCTTTACATTTGAGCAATCTCTATGTCCAATGTCCATTAAATAAATGGACAGAAATAATAATGTAAGCACAATAACCCATCCCCTGCGCCATTTCCCCCTTTTGATTTAACATTCCCATATTTCTTAATGACAAAATCTGATTACGCGTTAACGTCGATGACATCAGTTTAGATTGTCCTAATGGCCTCAGTTATGTTAAGTAAAAACATAACTTGTGAAATTATTTAAAAGACAATGGCAAACCATAATTACCCCGTAAGCTTGTTATATAAAAGTTTTAATATTTTAGGTTTAAAACAAAAGAATAATTGGCTAATCACACAATAACTTTATTTTATTGCAACATTATTCCGAAATTACAAAAACTTTCAATGGACAATTAAACTTCTCCAATCAGAAAAGATATTGCGAGGACAAATTACTAGAAATTTTTAATCGGTAGTCCATCTTGGTTTTGATCCGCGTTTGATTTTTTGACTTATTGTAGATTCACATGTGGTATTTATATTTCAATTTTAGGTGAAGCAAAGCGAGCATATATTAAAGTTCTTGTGGATTTCAGCGTCTTTCTATCGACAGGTAAACAGTAATCTATTTTTAATTTGTTTAAATGCTGCTTATCAAGCATTCATCATATATTTCCTGTTTCATTTGATATCAACACTAAAACCGACGTGATCTTGTGAATAAGTTTAATTTCATAAGCCATAGGCATAGGCAATATTTGTAATTCATGCGTCATTTGAAGCATTTTTGCTAAAAAATCTTTGTACACTGTACTGTACAAATTATCTCTAAAGATTGTTTAAAGATGTTGCAATAAAGTCCCAATACTAAACTGTTTAAGTGACTTTCATGCTTATGCTACATGTAAAATTACCCGTGAAGAATTTGCAATCAATGCACTTTAAATTACTGAAATAGGACAATTTGTGCATGCGTAGTAGGTGTTACTCCTTTCGACACTAATGAGGGCTAAGCTAACATATTTTACTCAACGTAACCCTTTGCATGGCTGAAAACTAAGAAAAAAGTAAAGGCATTCTTTATTCATAAAATTATATAGTGTTGCGATTTGTAAATTCCTAAAAAGTACGGATAGCCCTTATCCATAGCCTGTTAGATTATTCCATAAATTATTGCATATTAGAAGTTTTGCTGAATCAGAAGTTGGCAAAAACTTTTAAACTAATTTCGTAATAATTTGAAATCATTTTGTTTCTCGAGCAATGCCTAAAACTTATTCCTAGCAAAATTTCCACGAATGCGTATGAAATTCGTGAAGTCGCATAAAAGTCCAACTAAAAAACTGCATTTACATGAAGACTCATGCGTTAGCGTCATTAATAGCAATAGCAGATTAATGCATTTGATCAATCTCTTTGTCAAATATTCATTAAGGGAACATGCAGATATACTAATTAAAGCGAGGTCGCCCATCTCTCATTAGGCATTGGTTATAAAATCATCCTCCACTTTTTCTTTGAGATAAAATCTGATGACGCGATAACGTCGATGACTTAATTTTAGGCTAAACAAATGGCCTTAAATATTTTAACAAGATTTTGCTAACATTAAATATTGATAACATAATGAGCCAATCATGCAATGAAATTATTGTTACAACAATTCCCCAAATACAATCAAATTTTGCCATTCCCAAACTCCAAAGAAATGTTGCGAGGGCTACTACTGGAAATTTCTAACTAGCAATCAACATTTGTTGTCCTAAGGTTAAATTTTAAATTTTTTTGCAGATACACATGTACTATTTATATATTAATTTTAGGTGGAGCTAAGCAGACATATTTTTGGGTTTTCAGGGCTCTCAGCGTCCTTCTTTCTACAGGTAAGACGACAATTTTTTTAAGACTTTACATGACCGCTGCTTCTCAAGCATCAATCCTAATTTAGGTTTTATTTGATATCAACACTAAAACCGACACGTTGATAGGAATGAATTGAATCTCGGAATTACATTTCATCATAGCCATTTCTGTTAAGAAAAATCTTGCATTTAATTCAGGTCATTCAGGATATTTAATAGTGAATGGGGTTAACCTAGACTAGCTATAGACTTACTTTTCGGGTTACGACAAAGTTGTAGCCGATAGAAATAGCGTTCCTGGAGTCCTTTTTTATCTTTCTGTTGGTCTTAATGAACTTCATTTGGTGGAGGTTCCTTGGGCTTCCGCTTCCTCCAGATCACAGGATGGGCAAGCTTGGCGCATGCATGACGGAACTTGAGATGAGCTGTCGCTCTTCTTTGTTAATAAGTTGCAAAGACAATTGCGCTCGTCTTTCTGGTTAACTTTCTTGCAGAATTCAGATTGCTCAATTTTTCCGTCTCCAATGTTTTTAAATAATTAGTAAGGGCATCAGCAGTAAAAATTGTTACATTGTAGGCTAAGAGTTGCCACGTTTATAGTTAAGTTTGAAAAGTTAAAGCCAAAAAATATTTATTTTTGATGAGACGTACTTTCTATATATTTGGCAGACAAATTCAGTCAAGGTGATTAAAAACATATTTCCAGTATAATATCATTTTGCTCAATACTTCCCAGTCCAAGCAAAGGTTTAATGACATGTTATAGGTGAAGCACAAAATAGAATTTGTCTCCGTTGATAACAACTGATGCATACGACTTGGGTGACTGAACCTCAAATACTCCTTGAGATTATTAACTTGGCACAATGTTATAATAGGTTTAATGATATGACAACTTGCACGAGTAAATTATTATATACAAATTCATATTAAAAACTAATTCATTTTAAAAAAGAGCTTCAAAAATTAGGTTTCTAGCACAAGCTAATCTTAAAATAAATTTCATATCAGTGTGCTCCCTCAAGAGCTCTGGAAGCTTATTGTGAGTCAAAAAATCCACGAATTTGTAAGCAGAAGGTGATGGCGCATAATTTTTAAACATAAAAAGCTCCGTTTTAATGAAAGCTATGCATAAGCGCCACCGAATGCAAATTTGATTCATTAAATTATTTCATTCTATCACTCTCTTTGTACATAAAACGAAATGACCCATCCAGGAAGTCATTGGGTTTTTAATCTAGCGTAATTCTTCCTTCCAAGAACAAAGTCTTATTACGCGCCAACTCATTAATTTAGCCCGCCCGTGTTACCGTATTTAAGTTACCGAGCAAAAATAATTTGCAAAATTATTCAAAAGACAGTGCCTAAGTAAATATAATTTTCACATAAGCTTGCCATTGCTTTATGAAAATTTGAGCATTTGAGATTTACAACAAAAATAATAATAAGCCACGTAAAAAAATTCTATTACAACAATATTCTGAAAATTGCCGAAACTTTAAATGCACGATTAAATTTGTCTAATCATTAAAATTATTGCGAGGTCAAACTACTATGAATCTTTAATTGGCAATCAATCTTCGTTGTGTAAATCCAAACGTTAAAATGATAGCATTTTTGATTTTTAACTTCTTGTCGATTTAAATGTAGCACTTAAATTTCCATTTCAAGTGGAGCCAAGCAATAATTTTTGAGTTCTCAGGGCTTTTATCGTCAATTTGTCTTTTATCGTCAGGTAAGACAGAGATTTGTTTTGAATTTTCATAGCGTGCTTATTAAGCATAAACACCGTTTCAGGTTTCGTTTGATATCAATAACTAAAGCCAATATGATAGTAGGAATAAGTTTGAAATTATATTGCAGCCCTGATTTTTTCATTAGGCAAAATTTTGAAAACGAAATATTTAAGTAGTACTAGGTAGATGAATATGGACTACAAAAAGACATGTTTTGTACCAAATGGGGCTAAACTTACAATTAGCTAGCTTAATATTTATCAATGGTAAAACTAATAAAAACTAACATTTCTGATGAGGTCAAATTTTGAGAGCCTACAAAGCTGTTGTATTACTCCTTCTCGCATATTTCACTTGCTGAGCTATCCATGAGTTTTAAAAGGGTCCAAAAATTAGTAAGTAGAAAAGTAACTATGCCTAAGAACTTCAAACTAGGTATAGTTGACTGATTGATTTATTAGTTTGATTGATTAATAATCTCATTTGGAGCAGGAAACCCATGGAGAGAAAAGCCTTAAATTTGACAATAATTATTTAAAAAATTCCGAGTTTCGCCTTCTTGCCGTACATAACGAACATATGTGTTGTCGATATAGGTATAAGTAATAAACTTGGAAAGATAGTTGTAGTACATAGGACATTACATACCATAATTTTTGTAGTACTGGAGAAAAAGACATGTTTACATAGCACATTAAGCTTAATTGTTCTACATAAATAGTCCAGACTGAAGTAGTTACGGTCTCTTTGTGCTGTCTCCGGACCGCTTTAGCTCAGGATCAAGGTTATTTACTTTTGACTCATGTTACGTTCACTGTCTTGGTGATTTCCAACTGTAAGCGTTCCCATATACGAGTTTAGATTTTTAAATGCATCGTCCAGGGCACCTTTCCAGTCAAATGAACTTACAGTCATCTTATTTCCATCATTCTTATTGCTCTGATTAGTGAGGTCATCAAGGTTAGCGTCTCCTCCCACTGCATCCCCGCCACCACAACCACATTTTCCTCTCGTCCACCCACATAGCTCTCCTCGCATAAAATTCCGGGAAATGTCTTAGCGTTAGCTTTTACTTCCTCCTCCTAATGGGATCTCTCAAACTCATCTGTACATGTACATGTAATAAAGCGAGAGAGTAGCTAGACTTAAGGGCCTGCATCGTTTAAAAGTGCAATTTCACAATAACGCAAGCTACAGATATAATTTTTAAAAACTGTTACCATAGTTATTAACTTGCGACCTTTAGGTGAAACGCAAGTTATTAGGAACGTCCGAGCAGTCTGTCTGTCTGTCCGTCGGCACGATAACGTCCGCAATTTTGAGACTTTTGAAATTTTCTTTCTGTCATTTTTAATTTTTTAAAAGTTAGGAATCGAGTTCGTTAACCAGCACTACCGGTTCATACTGACTCCAGAAAAAAGCAAAAAAGTGACCCAAGCCGGTCCAAATTTTTAGAAAAAATACTGATATTTTAAGAATTTAAAGAAAATTACTAGTAAATTTGTTGAACATCTTGGTCCGATTTTTCGTTGCCATAGCAACCAAATACATTGGCTACTTATCACAAATCTCAGTTTGCTCACATATTGGGTTTCTATGGTAGCACTGTGCTTTTATCTCATAAAATATAATTTTGTCAAAATTAAAGATCAGCTTGTTTTCCGTTCTTGGGCATATTGCTAAATCATGAGATGTTATCAGCTTCAAACTTAAGCTTTTTTGACTGAAGGGGGACTTAAGCAATTATTTTCATATAACACTCGTCAAATACATAAGAGGTTTGGTTGTAAAATTCTTTTAAAAACAATCACAATCAAAAATTTGAGTAACCCCACGTCATTTTTGGTTT
>JAQGAG010000205.1:0-20462 GCA_034696835.1 Lepidocyrtus lignorum
CACTGTGACACCGCCGCAGCTAGACAATGCAATACTAGCCAGCCAGGGATAAATAGCATAGCGGGACTACAGTAATTGTAATTCTGTATCCATCATATTATCTCAAACACATTTTATCGTGTATCCACATCGTATCGCTGCTGCGCTATCATCGTTAAATTAAATTATATCTAGCTGGCCAAAATGACTAAATACAACTAAATGTAAAAATCTAAGGAAAAAATGTACTCATTGATAATCTGACTCTGATACATATAAACTAAAACTAAGTACAAGACTATTATTCACTGGACATGTTATGGTGGTAGAAATATCTGGGGCGAAATGAGACAGGTAACGATTCAGATCTGATTTGATGATTTGGGATTCTATCAAGCAATAAATAATCCCTTTGCTTGATAAATTTTATGAATGAGAATAAACATACTTACTAAAAAAGAAAATAGCTTGCCAAGCCGTTGCGAACTTAAGTCAATGGTATTATTATGCAAACTAATTTTGGCAATAGATTTTAAATGAAATGTGACTTTTTAAATGTCGAGATAAAAAATTTGTAAACTCTGTTGATGTATTTAGTGCATGCAATTGATGCAATGACAAAAAACATTGATCCAATCCGTGTGTTATCGTATCGTTAGCTTTAAAATCATGTAAAATACCCCTTTTATTTGGTAGGCTATATCTACTTAAAAATGCAATTTTACGGCGAGAGCCGAAATGCGACATGAATTCATTCTTGCGACAATCAATTCAGCATTATCATCAACAATCATTCATACAAAATTGTGAACATCCAGAAATTCATACTAGATTAATTTAAAGAAAAAATCGCGTGGGCGGGAAAAAGCCCGGATGTTTGTATTTGTTTCTATTCGAAGAGTTCGGAGGTGGGGGACATCCTCCATCCTCCAGCGGATCCTTATCTGGATTGTTAGGACAGGCACAGACAGCCAAATGGTTTATCGCCCTGCATGTCGCATATTGCCCGCACTTTGCTCTGGTGCAGGGATCGATGCAATTTCGCTTTTGGCAAGCCTGGTCCACTGGGCAGTCATTGTTGTATCTGCAGACATTATCCCGACAATTTGGCGGTGTTCCGAGCTTGCCAGGCTGACATTCACATGTTGGCGTACCATCTCCTTGTACACGACATATGCTATTGGGACCGCATTTATGGCATGGGTTCCGATTTGGCAAACATTCTGTGTAAGGGTCAGATCCAGCTCCGGTGAAGCCCGGTTTGCAGCGACATGTCACCGTATTATTTCGCTGGACGCAATTGGCATTCTTTCCACAGTAGTTGGCACATGATCCGGAATTATTACTGTTGTTATTGGCCCCATCGGAGATTGGCTTTCCACCATGCTGGGGATTACTTGGACGGGGCTTCTGGCTATGACTAGGTCGTGGGGTGGTATTCTTATTAGGTCCTTGTTCCTCTGAGGATGATTCCATGGAATTGGAGCCAGATTCACCGGACGAAGGTGGTGGAGGGCGAGGGCCTGATGATCCCCACATTCCGGATTCGTGAGACTCTCCAGAAGATTCTCCACTTGAGGGCGTGCATTGCACTAAAGGGTCTCCTCGATAGCCATTTGGACAGTAGCATTCTGCTTCATGATTCCGTCCCCTGCATTGCGCATTAGCGCCGCAGCGAACTTTTCCTCTGCTGCTGAAACAAGGATTTTTGCAGTTGTTGTCCATGCATGTGTGGGTGCTGGAGCAATCAGAATCCCTTCTGCATTCTGGTCGACAATTTGGCTACAATTTGTGAAGTCAGTTAGTTAACAATAAGAAAATGAAAGTATTGAAATTTTTATTTAAAAATAGTTTATGAGGCTCATACCGGCAGTCCAACATATCCGGGGTTGCATTTGCAGTGGGCATATTCTCCGACTGGAGTGCATTGGCTAAAACAATACAATTTGTAGTGATTTATCATATTTCCCCAGTCCACCAATTTGACTTCAAAATAAAGCTATTTCGACCGTATTCATATTTTTGGTCTTACGAATATGGGCCACACGGCCAAGGTTCGCATGGGTTATTTCGGACCTCATTAGAGAACAATTCTTCTTCCGAGAATTCTAACGGTTGTAATGAATCTTCCGGAAATAGTGGTTGAGGTTCCTCTTGCAGCTTGAGTGGAGGAGGACGTGGCCTTGGACGTCCACGCACCCCGAAAAACGGGAAAAACTGGAGGGGTGGAAGTCTAATCCTGTGACATTTTCCACCGGTGGATGGGTCTCCAGCGGTGCCAAGCTATATTCCACGCAGGAAGACAATACAAAATAGTCCGTATTTTTTTCACACTCCGTAATCCTTAATCCCTATTGCATTTTTTTTATAAATTCATGGAATATTTGCACACTCACTGGACAAGTGCAACGAGCAATATGATTCTGAACGGTGCAAACTGCGTCCAGTGAGCAAGTTCGCAAGCAAGGATTCTGACATGTGTTATTGACACAGCTAAAAGA
Source organism: Lepidocyrtus lignorum (assembly GCA_034696835.1). Classification (NCBI taxonomy): domain Eukaryota; kingdom Metazoa; phylum Arthropoda; class Collembola; order Entomobryomorpha; family Entomobryidae; genus Lepidocyrtus; species Lepidocyrtus lignorum. Next base: position 2,481 of record JAQGAG010000205.1, read on the forward strand.
TTGGACACAGTCGGAGTCCAACGTGCATTCTGGACGGCAGTTGGGTGGGTGTCCTAAAAAATATTTTTATTTTTAGTCACTAAATTGCGTTTATTTCGCAATAAATCATACTTTTGTCTTGGAATAGTATCTGATTCCATTACCTATATAAGTTGGTTTGCATGCGCATTTAGGATAATTACGTCGAGGATCTTCCTTACACTGCGAATTTGGTCCACAAGGCGTGGGTTCACATAATGATTTGCTGCGACACCTTGGTGGTTGTCCTCTATATCCTTCTTGGCATCTAACAAGATTCATTAAGTTATTGTTTGGTCATGGGTAATTAATGATCTAAACGCTATCGAATATCATTTAAAGTTACCGGCAAGTAAATGGATCTCCGGTTCTCGTATTCGTTTTCGTTTCACAGATGCTATTTACTCCACATGGATTCGGATGACAGACATCAACAGCTCGAGCTAGTTCAGAGTTCAAGACGTCGTCATAAATCACCCCACCGTTTTCGTCCCAGTTATCTGTAACAAGACACGTACATTCCTTGTAGTAATTATTTAACTCGACACTAATGCCGATTCGATATTCGATCCAAATTGCTTACATTCATATGTAGAATTCTCATAGGATCGTATAACGCTGTATTCCGCTAGTTGGTACGAATCACTGATTCCAGCCATGCAAACATATAGTCCAGCAGCATCATTCGCCTCATCGTCCTCGACCATTTTAATTGTGAAGCCTGTCTTCTTATTGTAGCTCATCGTGTCGTTCACGACACAATTTAGGTAGCCCTTTATATTTTCAAACATGGAAGTAAATCAACACGTTTCGATGTATATATTGAGACGATTTGGAATAAATGTATAAAATTAAATGCAATTTTTTCCATTAAACGGATCTGGTTTACAAGCTACCTTATTGGACTTGAGAATTGTAACTTTAGCCTCAGGGTTTGAAACACTACATGGAATCCTTATACTATTGTCATTTGGGGAGAGCTTAATGATACCTCCTCGTCTGATAAAATAAGACTTTCCTGTGAAATTAAAAAAGTAAACTAATGAAAATAATGAAAAGTAGACAAAGTAGCTCACACGTGTGATAGTTCAAGAAGCGTAGCATTGTCATTTATCAAACACTATTTTTTGGGAAGAAAATACACTTATTGGGGCAACCTGGGACGTAGATGTAATAACGAATAGCCTCCTCCGGATTCTGTGTATTTCTGCAAATATACTCCCCCGTGTCTTTTGTATCCATTATCCCCTCATCATTTCCAATCATTGCAATAGCAGAATACTTCCCTTTCTTTCCTGAAGGGGTTGTTGTATTTGTTTGCATTCCAGGGGCCTAATAATGATTGAAATTAAAGGAGCTTAGCACAGTTTTTGACAAATTGTCATTTTTACAATCAAACTATTTTTTCACATACACCATCCCCCTTATACACCCAACTGACAGGGAACTCCGCCTGACATTCCAAAACCATCCGTTGACCTTTCGGAATATCCTTCCCCACAACCAAATCCGAATTCTGGGGAGCCTCCACAACAGCAATCTCATCCGTCCCCGTAGCACTGTCCACAAGATGACTGAAAATCTTGGAAGCAATCCTATTCTCCGGTCCAACCTGACCTCCAAGAAGACTTAACTGATGATTTAGGAAGCTCAGTCTTCTCTCCTTGGGCATGGGGTGCATGAAATTACTACTGCTGCTACTACTAATACTACTACTCCGCGCCCTTGCCTCGCCCCCTTTTGACCTCCCCCTGGAAAGGGAGCTGGTTCGAAGGGACTCCGCATGATTGAGGGACACTATGACTATGCATAATAGAATATTGCTTGCTTTGAGGAAATGCAACTTCCTCGGTGTTAATGAACCTTTTGCACCCATCTTGACTTCGGTACTGAGTCGCTCATGGGATAAAAAAGTGAAAGGAAAAAGGAAGTTGTTGATCCAAATCCTTCTGGATACCTTTATCCCTGTATAACTAACCGCTGCTCATGTTACTACTTTGTAGGTAGAACATGTATAGTAATATTCCGTATTTCAGTTTTTTCTCATTTTTATAATTTTTTGCGATCGCCTCGACCAATTCAAGTTTTTTACCTCACGATTTTATCTATCTAGGTACATATAATCATCTCATCTCACTAGTTTTCTTTAAAATAGAGGATGAGAGGTAAGCCTCATCCTCACGGCTCCTTAGATTATACGTAAAAGTAAGGAAATGTATATAGTGGAGCCTGGCATTGCATGGCAGGGTTGAAAAGTGTCAGATGGGTCTAGGCATTATTTTTTTCCTCCTTTCTTTTGGGAAGCCGGTCGTTCGGATTGTTGTGAGTCAGTAACCCTTTCTGTATTATAACTTAAAGCTTCATTTCTCGTTTAGTACTTACCACACCAAAAACCAAACAATAAAATAAAGGATAGTGCCTACGTAGGTCCGATAATGATTAAGCCATGTAGAAAACTCTCAACTGTACAGTTGCATTTGGAGGAATTTTTCATTTTAAAAATGTTATGACATGATGATATATGTGATGGTCATTGTTACTGTTTTGTACAGAAAAAAAATGATCCATGATGATGACTCGATGACAAAACAAGAATTAACTGTAGTGCCGTGTTTTGGCAGTTTAAAAGGATGAGATGATACATAATGTGCAATTTTTGTGCAATACAAACTTTTATTTATCCTTCTCGGAAAAATGATACAATCATCAGAGAGTTAATGGTTACAACACCCGAGGCATTGTTTTTTATCATTTTAATGAGGAAACCGAAATGCAAGTTTCAAAAGTGATTACGACTCCTCTGATAAAATGATAATGATAGTGGCGAATCGACCGTTTTGTATTGCCCGTATTTTTCCTGATGCTGGCTTTGTTGCATTTTTATCTTATCAATCTCATGTTTATTGCTGGATTATCTCGTTTACCAAATGCTAAATGAATAAATAATAAGGAAAATATAGTCTGAGATATTGAAAGTGATACCCTTGGTGTCTGGCTTCATTAGCTTGTTTGTAGAAGAAAGACATTGGCAATTTGCTTGAGGATATTTATCATCTGACTGAAGACCGGGAAGAATTTCGCACTTATCATGAATGTCATTATCGACATCGACAGAAAGATTTATATTTTCATTTTACGATATGCAGATTTGGTCTACCGAGTCAGAAGCCAGAAGCTAATACTGCTGCTTCGAACAACTTCATAAAAACCGTACTCACCTTTAGAAAACTGGATTTGGATTAATTTTTGTCAAACTCATTAACCCAGCAAATGCAAACTATTTTTGACTGCAGCAACTACCTACCCAAACCAGTCTTTTTTTAAGTAGCTTATTCCTTAATAATTTATTGCAACCGATGATTGACCGTTCTGACAATTCAAATGCAGGTCCATTCTATTATTTCGGCTCTGTCTGTCATTACTTGATACTAATTTTGGGTGCGGTTTAGTCGATTGTATAGGTTTTCAGTGAAATTCTTACGATGCCCCGTATTTACATAAGATGGACCTGCACATTTCAAGTAGATTTGCTGAGAACTCAACTAAAACCAATCAAGCAATAACAACCCGTCACAAGATGACAAAACAATGCGACATTTCCATTAGCAATAGGGCTCCTTAATTTTTACTTGCTTTCCCACAGCATTATAGCTGGACCACGACCAAATTGCTTTTAACTGGGCTATAAAAACGAAAAACTAGTTACGTACCTAATTACAATACCTGAGATAAGAAAAATGGATGTCTTTTAATTGACAAGGAGTAGGTGATATACATTTCTGCTGCACTAATGCCCGGTGGCCTATCGTGAAATTCTTGGTTGGTCTTTTTTGCCACACATGTTGACTCTTGACTCCACCGTGACCGATAGATGCACACGGATCAATGGCCGATAAACGCTTCTTTGTTGCCAATAACTGTGAAGATTTTAAAAGCAAAATGGACTTAAAAGCAAAAACGAACTCCAATTAACCTCAGTAATGACGGGGCAACTTGAGAACGGGTTTGTTTCATTGTTTGCACTCTTTTCCCCACTCGGGTTAATTGACTTGCGATTAAAATTGGTATAATTCTCAAGATTTGTTTCAGTTTTAAGGAAGTTGTTATTATTTTTATTCGATTCTTGATGATCATAACAAAATTTGTATCAAAGATTGAGTTTACTTTCTACACATTTTAATACTTTCATGCATTGTACATTTAAATAAGACCAGGAAAAATTATCCAAACTAAAAGCTCACTTAAGTGTAAAAGACTTCTTATTAGTGACAGTGGATAATTTGGAATTAGAACTACTTGAAAGAGGAGAAGAAGATTCGGCTACTTGAAAGTCAAACTCACTTCGCGGATCAACAAGCCCTGCACCCGTCAGATTTCCCATGGTCAACCCTGAGAATACAGATTTGGGAAACGAATCAATCTTAGCCAGAAGAGCGGACGACGCGGAGGCGGATGTGCCAATGTCGTTGGTGAATTTCCCCGGGACGTCGAGGGCGATGATGTTCTGCTCTTCACCCCCGACATATCTAGTTTGAAAGTCTGCGTAGTAGCATTGTAATAAAATAATATATTGCATTAAAATATAAGGCTTGCCAAATTACTACCATGCAGGCTCATATTGCAAAACAAGCATCTTATTTATGATTTCTACCTTCTGCTGCAACGAGCCTGTATTTCATGAGGCGAAGCTCTCCGTTAAAGTCGCCAACGCAAACGTAACGACCCTCAAGATAGTGAAGATCTCCTTCTCGGAAGGCTCCAGTTTGAAGGATAAACCCAACATTTTTGTCGTAACGAACTCGTCCATCCATATTGTATGGACAGGATAGCTTGCCCTGTGTAGTTAATGACGTCAGTGAAATTCAAAACAATTATTTTTATACAAATCATAATAACTAAAATTATTTCTTACTCCTTCATGCTTATGGAGAGATATGGTGGCTTTAGAATCCTCAATTTTACAGGGGAGAACCACACTGCTATCACTTCGGGAATAGTAAATTGTATTAGGATCCTTTGGTTGGAAGGGGTAGTTGGGTCTTCCTGTGCCACGTTGTTCTAAAAAAATGAAAATTATTTCTAATTTCTTGCTACTTTACTAAATTAATTTTGTCCGTCTTCAGTAGTTTGTGGAACTGGAAGAACATTTTATCCGAAATGAAATTAAAAAACTCGTTTTAGTCTAGATATTTAAGATCGTTTAAATTAAGTATGTAATAATAAAGAAGAATTTCATAACCATCCCATTCATTGTAAATCAAATGATGCGCGATAAAGAATCTGAAATATTACTCAATTCATAAAATATTATTATAAAAGGAAATAGCGTGCGAATTGGCAAAAGTGTGTGTGTGTGCGAATGTGCAAGGAATAAAGGACGTGCTCATGCAATTTTCATTTACTACAAGTTACATACAAAACTATCTTTATTAAAATTTATTGTGCGGTATAACATAATACTGAATTTTGTTCATTCATCTTCAGTCAACAAGATAAAAAATATTACTTTTATGGTACCTCCTTCGTGTGACTAAACCCATAAGCTTGGGAGTCGGCAGTATATAGCGAAAAACAAGAAAGTATTATATTTTAAATTCTAATAAAACCTGTTAAAGCCTCTCAAAGAAAGAAAGTAGAAAATGTAAGATGATTAAAAAAAGTAAGTTATTAAAGGGATACAAAGGGCATTTAAATACATGCAATATCCATACGAAGAGGCCGCTGATGAACCGGAAGAATCTCCAGAAATCTGGGATATCTGTGCATTGGATGACGGACTACCCGCAGAAATGGTATACATGGCTTGGTTGCTATTTGCTAAAGCATTATTATCGTAGGAGAAAGGAACAATGGGTTGGTTATTGTTGGCAACTGCAACACTACCGGATGGAGGATTAGTTGGTATGACTTGATTACTATTATCAAGCTCATTGTTAGTGTCTAAGGAAAGTGGTGGTGGAATGCCGAAAGGATATGAGTAGGAATCAAACAAGTCGGAGGGATTGCTCGGGGGCATAACCGATCCTTGACCTTGAGGATTGCCGCCAGGAATCATAGGAGGAGAACCAAAGCCCATATGAAAAGGTGGATATAGCGAAATCCCAGAGCCAAAACCATGAGCCCCAAAATTGAAAAGATTATATTGAGGGGGAGTAGCAGAAGGGAACAAAGGCGGTTGGGCTGCTGTTGTGTGCTCTGGAGTTGTGTAAACTGAATATCCATTGTTGGACGTACTTGCAACAAGAACACGAATAGAAATGAAGTTTTGAGGGAGAACCCTATCCCTACAGATGAAAACACCGGAATCCCTCTCGGATATTTGATCCTCCAGTCCAAGACGTAAGTAGGTGTATTCTCCGGAGCCAGAATTGGGATCTCTTTGTTCGGGGAGTGTAATTTGGATATTCTTTGTAACAACTGAGAGGTCCTTTCTCTGTTTTAAATGACAAATATTTGAATCGTTTAGTTGGCTTCTTTAATAGAGAATGGTAATAGTGTTTGGCTGATGGCAAAATTAGAAATTAATTAATCTCGCATGACACACCTGAAGAGTTCCGTTGTGAATCCATTCCACTTGGTTGGGTCCAGTACATTCGATGAATATTTTGCTCGTAATAGGGACATCACCATCACTGCCTCCAACGTACAAGTCAGCATTAGGCCTCTTAGGCTGAACCAACTTGCCTCCTCCATATTCAAAGTACTCCGATGATGGGAATTCAATAACTCGGATTCTGGGTAATGGGACCTTCGGCTTTTGATAAACATTAGGATTGTATATCCTGTCGATTTGTGGAAATTGGGTGGGGGAGATCGTCTGGAATGGGAAATTAGGAAAGTTCGCCTGTGGTTGATTGTTAATTCTATTGACTTGGGGAGATTGGGTGGGGTTAAATGTTTGGAATGGAAACTGTGGGAAATTAGGATATTGGAAAGCATTTCCAAATTCCTGTGGTCGTTGTTGTTGCTGTTGTTGTTGATTTCCTGGATTTGGATTGAATGGATACTTATTGGTTCCCGGTTGGTTATTGTTTCCATTTCCAACATTTCCAAAGTTATTGTTTGGATTGAAGGGATAGACATTGTGTCCTTGCTGGTTATTGATATTATTTTCAGGCCCAAAATTTCCAAAGTTGCTGGTTGGATTGAATGGATATCTCGTATTAGCAGATTGGAAGGGATTGTTTGGGTTTGGGTTGTTGGGACTCACGGTTTTAAATGGTTTCGAGGGTAGGTTCGGGTATGATCCTCCTACTTGTTGGAACTGTTGACCTTGGTTGGCTGCTAGAAGAAATGGGTTAATAAAGTTAGGATTAGCATGGACAGGTGGAATCAATGGTTGTTGTGGGGGCCAAGCCTGAGGAAACGGGGGTCCCTCAGGGGGGAATAACAAAGGGGAAAAAGGTTGTTGTTCATCAAAGTATGGGGGCCCACCATAAGGATCGTATTGGCAGTAGCCAGTTGAAGACAACCATCCAATGAGGAGTGCAACCGACACTGGGGTAATGTGAGATTTTGCCATTTTGGACGATCAAAATGGAATGACTGGAGATGGATAAGATTTCCAGTTGGATAGCCCTATTATGAGCTAGTTGAACACAATTAATACTTAAATTAATTAAACAAGTTAAATACACAATATTATTATATAAAAAAACTGGAAGAAAGGTGGAACTTTAAACTACGTCTTCCCGTCCACCGGATAGAACACTACTTGAGTAGGTTGATAACGCTCCGGGAGATATTTCCTAAGGAAATTATTTTTTATATCAAAGCTCATAAACAAAGCCAGTGAGGAAAAGCATAAGCGAAGATATGATTCATTTTATAAATTAAATCCGTCCAGTTTTACAGACAATATTTTTCATTCGTGTTTCATGCCCAGCCCGCTCTCATGTAAAACATATAATCTGGGAGAAATATATTTCTCAGAACATGTTTTTGTAGTTTTCTCATTTCTGGCGATTTTAAATCAGAGTATTATCATCGCAAGGCCAAGTCCAGATTTATAAAAAAACTGATCCTATTTCTGGCTTAAATTGCGTACAATATCATCATATCATCATATCATCTGTAAGTATTTAAAATTGTTCTCGGTGCTCCCCATATTCTGCGGAAAAAATATGTATCATGCCTGGGATGACGGATGATGATGACGAAAATGCGAAAATCGCATCGAGGGGAATAATGAGTAGTGGGAAGGAAGGTAGCAAGGCTGAATTTTGCTCATTTTTTCACAATTCAGAAAAGACTCAACTCAAGAAATACTAAAAAAATATGCATGGACATGATGGACCGAGTTCAGGTCAAGTTTTTTATGTTGAGGCGTACCTACCGCCTACCATCTACATTACATGGTTTTACCAGCAAATTCTCACGGTGTTCCGGATCTTGATCTTTCTTCGAAACCGGTTTCCTCTCCCTTGTTTAGCTCGTGCAGACTATATTTTCTGCTTCCAAAAATTTCTAGACTGGCCAAGTACGGAACATAGTTCCATTGTGATATTTATCCAGCTCACTCTACCATAACATGTGCGATGATGATGATGATGGGTCATTTTCCCCCTGTAATATTGCAATATTCTGTGTATACTATGCTATATGATATGAGATGAGTATCAATGAGGATAAATTAGAGCTAAAAATTTAAGAGTTAAAAGCTTCTGCTTCTGGACATTATTAAAAGGGATGGGGGTCGTTACTTTTGCGATAATCTACAGCGTCATCATCAGCACAAGCCACATCAACTTCGCATACTCGTATTATGAACATGATTTGAAAAGTTAATTACACCGAAGTATTTATTTACTCACAAAGGATTATATCTTGGTAAGTACAAATATGAGAATAATAACTAGAAAATTTCTTTCAGATTACCTAAGTGTAATATTTTACCTAGGTATGTAACAAATCTGTAAGTAAATGCTAGACGAATTACTAGATCTTCTTAGGCGAACCTCCAAAAGTTCAAAATTATTCAGAAATTTTCTGGGAACAGGTTAACAATCTACCATTTCTGTTATTATTATTTGTTATTACTTGTCATGCAATCCATTTAAAGGGAGAAGATCTACTTTACCCAGAATTGGGAGTATAATGTGGATAGTTTGTAATTCAAAGCAATACGGTGGCAATTTAAGTAAGCACGCTAGCCTACGCCAAACGAAAATCTTGGAAAATATCCATTCACCGTATAAATATAATGAGACGGCTTTGTGTATATGTACCTATGCTATAAACACAATGGTGAAATGTCGCTTTGATGTTTATTGGCATGCGATAATAATATTCTTTATTGTTATGGCTGGTGGTGTCAAAAACCCTGCCTGGCAAAATGATAATGAAGTGACTCATGGATGCTTTTTTGTTTGCTGTATAGGTGGTTTTCATACAATTCCATGCTTACATTTGCACAAAGGTACATACAGGTGACTTCTAACGTTTAACCAATTACACATTTTTAAAATCAAAGATTTGATTTTTACAGCTTCCTTTGGTAAAGTGGACAAAAAGTTCGGTGAAAATAATAATAAAATAAAATACTTCCCAGTAATCGTTAGTGTTGTTTGTTGTATTCCATGCATATTAATAGCAATATTTTTTTCCGAGTTCATTATGCTACCATTTTATGGATGACTGACAATAAAGTGTTTGGAACAAGTCTTGTTGAGTAAAATGATAATTTAGTTTTTCGTTTTTTGCAAAAATATTTTTTTTGCCAAAAAGTTGTTTTGAAAAGATGAAAGTCTAGAGTACTTTGTGCATGGGAACTATGATGAACTATGTATATACCTAGCTAGGCTTTCAAAAATAACCGAAGAGTTTAGCTTGACTTGCAAGAAACATGTTTTAGGATGTACAAAAGTGAGATTTATGGATATTACATAGTTTTTATAATATTTTAAAAATATAATGAATTTTGTATAGCTATACATATACATATAATTGTTTCTTAACGTTCCGATCCGGTTAATAGATCCTGGATTTAGATTAATGGAAAACATCAAGTAAAAAATAAGGATGTATGCCCGTACAAATTGCAAACATTAGACCATGACCAATCCGACTAGGTCATTATTCCCTCATCCCTCGACAGTAAAAGGCAAACTTTAAAGGGAAAGATGAGCAATAGCAGAAATTATGGGGTTAAGACCTCCCGAATAAAAAAAGGATGGGAACTTTGCGAATGGATAATTTTACTTATTGTTAGGTATTTCACAATTCACATGCAAAATTGCTAAAGAGAATTTAGATTTTTAAAAAGTAAAGAGGATGAGATATTTGTCAACATTTCATAAACAGATCTGAATTCAAAAACATTTTCTTTCAAAATCAAAATGCTTTCATACATCCATTCATTATGTTACAACTACAACTATTTATGACTAACAATTATGTAATATTCAATAATTGCGAAAGTAACTTGTGTAAAAGCTCTACATTTTTTTAATATACCCTTCCAGTGAACACAATTAAAGGTCAAACACGTTTTTGAACTTTTACCCGACGAAACCAGGAACCCCTATAATCCGATGAGGAATCAACGTGTATTGTTGTAATGGGATGGAGGATACGGATGGGAGACGTGGAATTGGAAGGGATGAAATCGTATTATTATAAATCCATGCCGGAAGCCAACTTAAGACTCCATAATCACTTGTTGTTGAGGAAGGATTCTCACTCTCATTCATCATAGAAGAAACGTCATCTTCCCCAACTTGAAAATTGTTCGTACTAGTCCTATCAGTGGATGATGAGATTTCTCGGGGAGGAAATAATGAAAAGCGTCTGTCAGACAAAACACGGACGGTACCATTATCGGAGTAGACCTAACGGAATTCAGAAAATGTGTTGGGATTTCGATTTTGTTATAGTTTTCGAAGAATTTCAAACTCACGATCAGCTATTAATTTACAATTTAAGCCTAAAAATTAGCAATACCTGACCGGTGAAGCATAGCCCGACGCACAAAGGGCTTCCGAATATGGCATTAGGCACTATTGAAGTCTCATTATCCTTTGATGAGTTTCTTTGAAATTCCGTGTTGAAAAATTGTATGCGGAATATTGAGTTACGGTCAATCATAACGTTTTGGAGGAGTCCCGCCAGAGACTTCGACATGTTAGTGATTTCTTCCTGAAGGTTGTTATCGACTCTGACCTTTTCAGAGTCACTTGCAAGAAGATTATTATTTCCTTCCCCTTGATTGCTTTCTAATGTAGGAAGGAAGTCATGTAAAATGTTTTCAATGTTAAAATCCCAGTTCATGACATCTTCGTCTGGGAAGGCTTCAATTGGCGTGATTGATGAATTCGTTGTTGAATTCAAACCAACGTGACCGTCAACGTCTACATCTTTCATAAGCTAATCGGGTTGAATAAGAGGATCGTAAAATTTCTTATAGGTAATGTATTTTTTTAAACATATTTTTAACGAAAGTTACACAGGCAATATAATTTGGGCTATGAAAAGCTTTTGATATAGGAAATATAGTTTACGGTTTCCGGTAAGTTTACTTCATCAGGCGTAATCCATTTCCACTCATGCGAATCCCCGACTTCTCCAACGCCAATCTTCCGTGGCATTGTAAATGACACAATGATAGTATCGTTTATGAAAAATATTATTATACACAGATTCCATTCCATCCTGCTCGTAGAAAACAGCACCATTATTGTCCGTCTTATGGAGGGATCAAGAAACAGTCCGAGATTTTGCAAAGCACAGCCCAAATTTTAAATTACTAAATGTATGAAAGTCTCGAATGAAGAATTAAGTACGACATGAACTTTATATTTCCAGTAGCACAAGAAGGCTTGTCGCACACACACCGCTCTAGATAAATCTGAAAATATGTATAGCTAATGATTTATTTTAACAGCGGAATAAGCCCAAAAATGTTATCTCTGTTGAAATTTTATTTGGTATGAGAGAGCGAAAACGACCGTCAAAACGAGATGATATGATAATATTATGCAACTTTTGACAAATTGTCAATTGTGAAAACTTTTACAAATGAACTGTTGGAGATGCAAAAAAACTTCTACTTTATCTTGTTAAAATGTTATATTTCTATAAGCCACCGATGCAATGATGTTTAAAATAATATCAATTTTCATAGAAGGGTGAAAGTTTTTGTCAGAATCACAAGCACATCGTTAGTAATATGAGAATGATTAAGTGGAAGCTGCATTAAAGGCATTGCTAACTATCCACAAATTATTAGTTGATGCTTGCAATTGTAAGCTGCTATAGCATGATTTTTCTAGTTGCACTATTATACCTTTCCAGCGCTTCTCTGATAATACGTGAATAATTTAGGTTATAATTTACCCATTATGAGAATTGAATACTATATTCCATTCTAGATTAGACTCTCAACAGAGCTAGCGACACACTCCAAATATTGTTTTTACTAATACATTACACCGCAGATATTCATGAAATGCGTCTGTCCACCAAAATTAGCAAAAAAAACACACTGGCAACGGAATACGGAATGTGACTTTTCCACGTGCGAGGGATGAAAGTTGATGAAAACTGAAATCTATATCGTTGCAATCTATATGCAAGGGCGAAGTGAATGCGATCTAATCTAATCTGTACATGGTGGTGGTAACGTGATGCGAGTGTGATGGATTATATGCAAAAGATTTAAATGTATGATAACTCAATTTTTGCTAACTACTGGCTCTTTATTAATCATCACGTTACTAAAAATAACATTTATTAACAATTTCAAAGAAATGTATTAACCTAATACGTGCAAATTAGAAACTATTTGGAAAATATTAAGTTGCGATATACCCACGCAAAGTATAGGAAGGAGTGCAGTGGGTGGGTGGGTAGCTAGCTACCGATGATGAGTAGCTTTCACTCAAATCTTTGAACGCTAAACATTTCCCTTACAATCCACCCGGTGCCCCAATCAACATCCAAATGTTTCTTGTAAGCATGGCTTCTTTGCGAACCAGTCGTTTAGGATCGTCCAGACATAGAAGGAGATTTTCGACAACCTATATATCCAATCAATAAAACCAAACTTAGGTAGATGAAAGTTCGTCAAGTTTTAAATATTCAAAGGGAAATCGAAAATCCTTTTGAAAAGTTAACAATCCAATTTATAACAAGCTATAAATAAAGTTGGTGTCGTAATTCATAATTTGAGACTTACCGTATCTCGTATTGGTAATGTTATATGGGAAGGGGCCCTAGCACATTTTCTAAGGCATCCTAACGAGACTCTTCTTACATCCTGAAAATCAAGCGTAGTAAAAAAGAAATGTGAGTAACACAACTATGAAGAATGTTCCCGATAATGTAATAGGAAAAAAAGAATACCATGCTGGCTTTAAACTGAGCTAAGATCGTTAACTGTGGTACAAGGTCATGACAGTATTCTCTTAGCTTCTTCTCCGTATCCGGAGACTGCAACATTTCCGTAAGCGCATTTAAAGTGGATAGTAAGGCCTGACTTGATGATTTGCACTTCAAGCTAGCAACTAATAGCGGAAGAACCTAAATGGAAGTAAAAAGTCATGTTCATTCATATTTATTATATTTCAGTGTATAAATACTACTTATCTTTACTTCCAACTGAGAAAGTGCCTTACACTGTCAATTTTTATCAGCAGAATTTCACTGGGTAAATGTTTCAGCTGAGAACTTAGAGCTCCAATAAAGTTAAATTGTATCTGCTGCGATACAGAGCTTCTGTATCCAGTCACAAGCTTGTCCACCAACGTAAGGAATAATCTTTGCCTGTACAAAAACCTACAAACGCAAGTTGAGATATTAGGCTTCTTCTAAACAAAAATGACACATTTCATTTGGATGTTTCATGTACTTCCCCGAATGGAGTTGCACAATAAATAGATTTATGGTTCCTTACATAAATCTACAAAACGACTCTTGATTCAGACTGTATGGATCATCCGCGACAAGATGGTAAAAGCATTTTGCAGCTTGTTCGCCAATAGCTTCCTCCTTTAGAAGCCGAATTATCTAGAGGAAATTGCATTAAGTTTGAGTTAAAACCTAGAGCGAACCTTGGAATAGCTAGCATGAAGTTTTTGCAATTTAAAACTTTTTTTCTGTCGACACATAATAATTTTGATTTAAGTACAATACCTTGTCTACCCACACATCTAATTGCTGAAAGCCTCTCATTGCCAAGCCTTTCACAATCCATATGAGTGCTATATTTAAATTCAGCTTCGATGGTGAAAGTTCACAAATTTGTTGTTCAGGGACGAAATCTAATTTATTTCAAAACGATTTTTTTTAAATATTGGAATGCCTTTTTCATATATGTACTTGTACGCAAAAAACCGCATGTGTCATCATGGATCACATCTATGACTAACCTGATAATTTAGAGTGATCATTTGTTTCCATTTGGTCTGAATCTTCTTGGCATTCGTTCGCTTCCTCCCCAGAATATAATGATTTCTCCAAGTACGCTTCTACCTCCTTCAGATGTTCCATTAACGATTCATCTTTAAAAAGTATACAAAGCCATCAGACTACTAGCAAAAGCCATAGTGCAGTATTATACTACCAGAGTAGGTATATCATACACAGTGTAGGGTTTTTCTTCTGTTACTCGCATTACCATTTTCAGCTTTGTTCAAGAAGGCAGCTAGCAGTCGAATATAAGGCATTGTGTGAAATTCGTGAGAAACTTCTTTTACTCCGGCAGTTGCCATCAGAACTTTTTCTATGATGGATTTTATTAGATCACTCTTCAGTGATATGCTTACCGAAGGCCTGACTGACCCAAGTATAGATTCGATTAGAAGTCCCTGAAACAAAAATAAATTACATGTCATAAAGATTTTTAAAAATCCACACACGCACTAATGGTAACATTACTTGCTTCTGGATCATATTACAAGTTACACTTCAGTGTCAAAAAAAACTTACGGGAATGTTGGTAATTTGCTCCTCGACATCGGCTTTTGATCTAACTTTGCTATTCCAGTATTGATCCACAGTACTCTGTTGCTCCGTTTCATTAAGAACTCGTAAAATGTTCCGAATGATAGTCGTTACTTGGCTGAGAGGTTCCCACATTAAGCCATTATTATTTGGAGTTGTCACTAGTTCATCCGAGGTAATTGGCTCAGTCTCCACAAAACGTAATAATGATTTACAGATTTCAAATGCTAAAGATATCACCCTATCACTAATACACAGGCTTGTAAAAATAGGGCGTAAATCTGGGCTTGCATAGTCTACATCTGAATTGTTCGTACATGACAACTCCACTAACTTCTCGAGGCACTTAATACATAGTGAGTCTTTAGGATTTGATTCTAGATTTTGTAACAGATAGGAAACTACTTTTTCAAAAGTACTTGTATGTAAATGAGAACATTCCCCCAGAACCTTGACACTCAACGCTTGAGATTGACAATGGTTATTTCCCATGCATTTACTTTCGCACAATAATCCATCTGAAGTTGATGCTGATACGGAGTGACTTAAGGTGTTCAGCAACCGAGGAAGAGCAACATTTACGAATTCATCGCCGTACAAGTGACAAAAGCTGCTTGCTAGTGTAACTAACGCTGACCTAAAATACATACACGGATAGACATGATCATAAGCAGATTAGAAACGGTACGATACTCAACAAAGTAAAAGAAAGTGAAATTATGTTTGAATATTTCATGGGGAAAGTCATTTGAAGATGTACTCGTATGAGGAAGGCCAATTACTAATATTACCTGGTATCATGGGGCATACTGAAACCAGCTCCAACAAGTCGTAGCAAATGCTCCTGCAACATGGTCCGATGCTCAGCACCAAAATCTGCTTCACGGACGATCACAATTGAAAAGATTTTCAAGACAATAGTAATCAGCTCCCAGTCTTCATTTGTTAAAAGGGTAAACCAAAGTGCTCTCATTTCATCCCATTTAGAGACCAATCCTTGGAACTCGACTAGAGAAAAAATTTAACTTTGACATCTAAAACCGGAAGACTTTTGGAATACAAGGTAAATGCACGGCATGACTTACTTTCACTGTACTGCCGGCTGATACGGATCAATGTCTCCCAGATTCCTAAAAGCGTCTTCTTTTCACTCTTTGCTGTCTTCAAGCATATTTGCTCGTATACAATAGGAAACAGATTTTGTATAACGGAGGAGCAGGCAAGTTCTCCGGAATCGGAAATACATCGTAGGATATTAGACGTCGGCATTATCAATCTCAACTCAGGCTCACAAAGATGATGTTTGCATTCTAATTATAAGATTTTTTAATTAGAAAAAAACTTTTCCAAACTAACGATGAAAGTTTACTTTTAGATCCGCATACATCGCTATACTCTTATTTCTTATATCAACTTACCGGAATAAATCATGGATAAGCAAGTATTCAATGTGGTACTATCTTTTGATATCATAGTAAAAGCAGCTTTTAGAAACTCATAACATTTCTTTTCCACATCCTCATTCCCTCCCATGAAAATTTCTTTCCTCATTACATGCCATATCTGACCTAAATATGGCTCTAGGTCCTTGGGCAAATAACTCCTTTCACAACACATTTTCTGAAAAAAATATTTAAAGCACTTATGCATAACATGTTACGGAGGATATTTTAGTGCAATGTAACTGTATTTACATAAATGAAAGTAGGTATGATATTTAGGGACATACCAGTAACTCCAACGAGTCTAGCTTCGCGTCTGAAGAATTGCTTTCTAATTTATCCAGGAGTAGGGGTACCAAAAACTCTGCGAACTCATTAGTTTGAGATAGGCAGATGCTCAAGGTCTTCGATAAATCCTTCCTCGTTATAACTTCTTCACCGGGTATTGATACCGTCTGCAATTGCAATTTGCAAATATTTTTTTATCAATGTGATTTCAGTTACATATTTCTTATACCTAGATGTTACATGTTACAATTGTTGTGTGCAATTTAAATTCAACTAACGAATCAAAATAATTTTCTGTGAATCTTAGATTTAACTTCTCGGAAAATTTAGATTTCTCACAATACGTGACGTCAGTGAATGCAACTCTTTGTCAGTTGTACTTTCTCAAGCTGAAACCCGGAAATCAAACTCTGATGTGCAAACACTAATTGCCGTGCCAAAGTAGAATCAGAATGTCCAAAAAACTTGATTCTATTCTGATTCCCAATTATGATATTGGAGTTTGTAGCGTAAAATGCTAGCTATTCTATTATGCACATAAGAAAGTCAAAGGTCAATACAAGAACAAGCAACTTACAGG
This sequence comes from Lepidocyrtus lignorum, assembly GCA_034696835.1. Lineage (NCBI taxonomy): Eukaryota > Metazoa > Arthropoda > Collembola > Entomobryomorpha > Entomobryidae > Lepidocyrtus > Lepidocyrtus lignorum. Next base: position 19,749 of record JAQGAG010000205.1, read on the forward strand.
ATTGAAGTCGACTGGAAAATAGCAGGACAAAATTTCAAAAAAATCTTCTAAGAAGGGATCCAGTTTGAATTTGCTAATGATTTTTGGAATGATGCGGAAGAGAAGTAGTAAGTTTCGAGGATCCTTTTCTCCATCCATAGATTGCAGAAAGTTCATAACGAAGTCTGATGACATGTTTTGGAGTTCTGAAAAGACACCAAGGACGAAATTAAATAATAATGCGCTCTCCATCAGTGAATAGTGATTTGTTACTAATTAATAAAGTATGCACGAGTCACGAGCACAAACAGTTGTTTGACAGGAAAAATATATAACACTACATACAATTTTCAGGATTTAACGTGCATTTAATAAAACAGATCGAACTATTACATGTAACCGCTTTTGATTTGACCTACCTTCAACATGCTTGTCCGATGCTAATAAAACCTGCACAATTCTATAAAAAGTGTGCCTTATCTTGTGAACATGAGACTGGACATTCGCCTCCCGAAATAGAGATTCCAAGAGTTTGGTCCCGGCTTCAGATGGCAGTTCCTTGCATTTGACCTTTCATTAAGCAAAAACAAAACATTCACTCATGCGAAATAAACATTTAATTTAATTCAAGCTTAACCTAGAATTAAGTAGGCCAGGACCAGAGGCCACTGCTTTTTCCGCCACAACTAACAATGAATTTGACGGATTAAAACTACATTCAACTTTAACATATAA
>JAQGAG010000206.1:0-20461 GCA_034696835.1 Lepidocyrtus lignorum
GAAACCGGATAAGACGAGCGCAAGCTGACAAAACGTTTTTTTATCGTATCCTGTTATCTTGGATCCAGTCATTTTGGTTTGTGACTGGGTACCTCCGAACCCTTTGTATTCGACGATTATCTCGTTTTATCTGTATTTTATTGTCACCCTTTGTTACGTTTGTCATGTTGCACCCGAGCCACTCAAAAGTCGGCCGTGACTCCTTTCGAATAAAACGTTTTGTTTAAATTCGATAAGGTAATTACTATTGTGTAACTGATATCGCCAACTTGCTCTAACGTAATTGGAAGAAACCGGATAAGACGAGCGCAAGCTGACAAAACGTTTTTTTATCGTATCCTGTTATCTTGGATCCAGTCATTTTGGGTTGTGACTGGGTACCTCCGAACCCTTTGTAGTCGACGATTTCCTCTCACTAGTTCATTTTCCTTTGAGTCCTGATCTTAATTGTAGCGATTTGATTTTGAATTGTTGAAATCAGAACATCTACACTGTTGCTCATCTAGCTTGAATTTACCGTTATTTTTCGCTTGTATACCTGGAGAATTCGCGAATTTACAAATTGTACCAATGCGCATTTAAAAACGAACATGACGAACGGTAAATTTTGCAGCGCTTTTCCTTTGGATGAAACGGCGAGAGTTTCACCAGTAAACGACAATGAAACGGTTAACTCGCGCTTGAAACTATCTAATTTGCCCCAAGAGGTGATTACCAAAATAGTTCATTATACTAACTCGGATTTGCTGATATAATACGAACTACAGAGGGTATTCACTTACATTCTGAATGCTAGCTTATGTTGGATTTTAAATGAGCTGTGCATGTTTTTAAATTTTTAATATGGAATCAGAAAGTAAAACTAATTTAGAGCATTTAAGGGTTTTTTGCTTTTAATTTTGTGCTAAAATGACCGCACGTTTTCAAAACAAAAGTCAAGTAGAAAAAAGTTGAGAAGTAATTACAGCTAAAGAGCCAATACCGTTTGGAAATCGAAAACCGGAAGTAAACACAAAATGATTTCTAAGGCAAAAGTGACCCTCCGACTTCAAAGTATTAGCCACGAGACCCCATAAATATGCTACTACTTTTCATGGGTTTTGGAAACTCCCAAAACCAAAACCTAACTTACTTCGTGAAATTTTTCGGCCATTTTTGCACAAAATTAAAAGCAAAAAACCCTAAAATGCTCTAAATTAGTTTTACTTTCTGATTCCATATTAAAAATTTTTTGATTAGGCACATCTGATTCGAAATCAAGCATAACTTAGCATAACTTGTAAGTGAACGCCCTTCTTCTGTAATGAAATAAATGAAACTTCACAATACCATTTCTTTTTATTTTCCAGATTTTACTGATGATCATCGGGTATTTGGATGAGGAGGATTGCCAAAACCTCCGACTTGTGAGTACAGATATGCGGAGGATTGCTGACGATAGAACTACTGCGCGCATCGCCATGAATTTCGCGAGTCCGTGGATAAAGGAAGTTGCTAATCGACAGTACATTGGCGAACTCGTCATCAAGGACGTCCCACTAGAATGTGATCTACAATTGAAGGGGATACGTGAGATACAAAAAGCAAGGCTTCTCGATGCTGACCACGAGTCCGCGGTGGACTATCTATGCAAAGAAGCTACGAGTCTCCAAGAGTTGAACATCATCGGAAGTAGATTCTTGAACCAATTTCGAATGGGAACTTCCCCGCTCCAGTTTGACAGACTCAAGTCTTTAAACAGAATTGCATTCCAGTTTCCAATACTGGAATGGTTCCATGTTCATATGCCACTTCTGAGCATACGTTTCGGAGAATTTTTCTATGAGTTTTTCCACTTCAGCAACTTCCAAACGAATTTGAAACATTTTTCCTTAAAGTCAGAACTTCAAACCGCGACTTACTCCAACATCATCCGTTCATTGTTCCATTTTCTGACACGGCAGCCTGATCTGAAAAGCCTCCAATTTCACGTTCCGGTCACCGACAGAGTAGACAACTGGAGTTCCGCCGACCACCTGTTAATTCCCGACATAAACCCAGCAGAACTTGCAAAAATCCAACTATCCGATTTGGACATTTCAATTGACACCCCAGGACATCCCATTTGGAATCAACTTCTTAAACTACAAAGACAGCTAGTTAATATGAAAATCGATTTCAACAAAGGCCGTGTGATGAAGATAAATCGGAGCGTTCAACTCGTATATGAGCCTGTTTTACAAAGTTGTAGAACTCTATGCAGTGTTCAGCTAACCGGTATGTCCCCATTAACCCCATTTAGCTGTTCTATTTTCAAAGAGGCAAATGGACTGAAGAAATTACTCCTGCACCATGTATCCATTCATACAACACTGAGAAACAGAGACAATGTGAACGTGACGGATTTGGATACACTTCCTACTGGCTTATGCAATCTCGAAATAGTTGGGTAAGACATTCGTTTTCAAATGCTATTCATATTCATGTCATAAGTAGTAATTTACAGCGTGAAAAAGTATCCCGAATGAAAATGTTATGTTTGTATGTCTACAGTTTGGCGCTGGGCTCAGAAGATGTTACAGCAGCACTTGGAATTCTTGTCAATTTATCCTATCTCAGATTAGCATATTGCGGTGAAGGGCCCGAGAGGGGATTACCAGTCCAGAAACTTGTAGAAGTTGCCAAGGACATGGGGAACCTGAAGCGGTTTGACTACACACCAGGCGTTCGTCTAGGAGAAGAAGCAATCGATATCCTGAGACCATACATCTACCCCCAACTGAGTGACGAAGAAGACGCAACCTTTCAATTTAAAAATTTTGATTAGACAGCCGTATCTAATAACACGTACCCTACCAATACTGAGTGGACCCTCAAATAATAAAAAAAATTTAATTTAAGTATACATTCCATAAGTTTAAGTACTTTGTGTTGAGTAAGTAATATCATTATCATTACATTTGTAATACTTGTTCTTCGTCGATAGATGTTTATAGGATGTTCGATGTGAAGGTCACATATTAGGTAAATCTGTAAATATGTACTGTTTTATAATTTAAATATCTGTACTAGTTTTAATCTTGTTAACTACTCTGTTGCTGATTCGAGAAGAAATAAAGTTATTTCATAACAAAACCATTGTGTGTTATTTTCAGTGTGTATATATAGATTTACAGATAGTTATTTAACTGTTAGTTACATTTACATTTACAGATAGCTCGATACTATATCCAAAATAAAATTTCATTTGTCGCTTATCATAAAGTATATAGACTAGTCAGATCATCCAAAGTCGTTCGTCATCAGCATATTATAACCATAATATGGGGCTATATGATACACCTATACAACCCATAATAATAATTTATCTAGCCTTGTTGTTGATACTACAAAGCAACAAAACAAGGGAATATCCCGTTACCGAATACTAAGAAAATAAGAATAGTCATTTACATAGGTACATAACGATAAGCTTTGCATTTCGGCTTCGCTGGAAGGTACCAAGTTAGACTAGCTCTAGACACTTTATAATTTTTTTATCACACAATCCCTCATTTACAAAAATTGTTGTGCCCACCTTATAGTGACATAATAATTAGCATTTGAATATCGTTATTTTTTTTTGTTTAGAAGTGTATGTGCTGACATAGAGAGATGGTATAATAATATTAGTCCACACTTTGATGGCTTTTGGTGTAACGCGGAACGGGCGGTTTATTATAAGATGCAGTCCCATTCTTGGTCATTAGCTGGATTGTAGGATACAGTTTTTTGTAGTTTTATTCGATTCACTTCATTTTGGTAGAATGTATCAGTTGCGACTAACATTATTTGCTTGTCATGTCTCCTAAATCTGGTCAACATGACGCTCCAAAATCTCTGAACGAACTGACGGCAACATATAAGAACTTATTTGAGAGTGTTGGTATTCTATTTCCATCACTCACTGAATTGCGTCACTTCATAATTCCCCGTTCTACCGGTTCCGGTGGCCAGGCAGTCACGAATACACACTGTTCTATGTTAGCACCACATTTCGCCAAAGTTTTGATGAAATTCCAGAATCGTGAGATGGCTCCAAACGCGCAAGTTAATTTTAATGGATCTAGTGGTCAATACAAGTGCCGACCGCGCCACAACGCGTACTCGGAAGACATGAACACCGAGAATATACCCGAAAGGATAGTCGCCGATGGAGATGGGGCTAGAAACCAGTTACCAGAATCTATAGAGGTACGTCTTCTTTCAATAGTTACATATTGTGCTCATGATAAACACATAAATGTATGAATATGACATTAATCGGACAACATATTGCTTAGGTACGTGTTAACAGGCGTTATAAGTTGTGTTCAGACAAAAATCACGAGCTATCAGACGAGGAGGAAGAGGATGATGACACTGACGGGAAGATTTCAATGGTTTATGGCAGCAGGGAAAGCGAGACATACTTCGATGGTGGGCCTTCTGACGGGTTTCTGTTTACTGAGCATCCCGTTGGAAGGACCATCTCATATACAACTTCCGGCACATTACCCCCACTTTTTACTTTACCGAGAAGTCAGCCAATACAAACAATCACACTTGACGACAATGAAGAGGGGGATGACGGGGATCTCAATGATCTGGATGTTTTGATTATAGATTTGACCGACGAAGAGAAAGCAGAGTTTCAGTTTTAATCGGGAGTGATGGTTAGCTGTGAGATTGTATGTCTAGTTTATATATGATAAGTAATTGATTCCTAATTATAATATAGTCAATATTATATATTTTATGACACTTTTTATAATGTTTAAGAAGAATTTTTTCAAGTACTATTTTTTGAGAGTTAATAGTGGAGTTTTAACTCGAAACAAATACACAACAAGTTGTGACGTTTTAGATTTTATTATTAAATACCAAGTAGCTTTAATAAATTATAATGACTAAACTAGGAAAAACACCCTTCCCGTTGACAGCTTTTTAACTCTTATCTTATCACATGTTCAATTTTGCAAACCATACTTTTTCTTCGTATTTATTTAACTGGCAAATCCCCTGAATGCGCCCAAAACGGTAATGTCCGATTTTATTTCGGCTGGTGTCATTTGAGGAGGTCATAGAGACACATAGATAAACCCAGCCTGAAAATGTTGAGAAAACATTATGACTTGATATGAATGAAAGAGAAAATGTCCACTAGACAACTCGTGTTTCGAATGCGTATCATAGATGGATGTTCGATTTTCATATTCGGACTACTCTGTTGCCGATATACGACAAAAAGACTATCACAAGTTAGAATGTATTGTAGGTTTCATATTTCATAAGTAGTTTGAAAGTTCCAAATTCCCAATCCCGTCAGGAGGACCACTAGAACACGACTCCTTTGACTTGGATCACTCTGTAAATATATCACTTGCATGGATTCTTCTTTTATATGGGGCAATATGAGATTAGAGTGAAGTGGAAATAACTATGTAAGTATATAGCTATCATTAGCACCCCGGCTACATATTATTATAGTTAAATATAAAAAATAATCTGCAAAATAGCCATCGCTGTGTGAAAAGTTTTGTCGAAGGAGAAACATGCTTGATGATGATCTAAGGATTTTATCAAAGGGGATAGTCTGTTTGGAAGTTGACCAATCACAGTAAAAACAAACTTTTGCGATTGTGCTTGTGCAGTATTCCAAATGTGTAGAACCGAAAATGATATTGACTTGACAATTAAAGTCATACTCAATTGTAACAGCTTTCATGCTTTAAAAAATATGTTACTTCGCTGATTAATTAATATAGTTTGAAACATGGAATTTCGCGTTATCACTATATGCATGAGGAGTTCTGAGGCAATCCTGCTACGGGAATAGGAAACTAAAATACCAGAAAAATAAAAAAACCATGTAAAGTGTTAAAAGTCGCGTTTCAGAATTGCATTACAATGCCCCGAGGAATGGAATATATATATTTTTTATTATTTACAAATTATTTTTATTCGCGAGATCAAAATGCCCGATGCAAACCAAAGAGCAAAGTGTCCATGAGACTGACCACTAGTCGTAAGTCGCCACATTTATCTCAACTTCCAAGTTACTTCATTAACAAATAGATAGTCTTTGTCACGTCTCACCACAAATCACACATAACGTGTTTTATACGCATTGAAGTTAGTGGAAGGCAGTATTACCCAGATCATATACATGAGTCAAGACAACGAGAAACTACGATAGGCACAATTACTAAGAATTACGTTTTATCCCTACAGCTAATGTATATGTTGACCGCGATACTAGGACAATCCAGAGGTAAGACGAAACTCTCAAAAACATACCATTGTCCACTGGTAAAACTTTTTCTTATATGGAGAAGTGCTCTAGCTTATTCTCATCCATCCTTTTCTTGACGTGTTTGTACCTTACTCGCAACTCAAACCCCCGTTAGCTCATAGCCTGAAATCAGGAAGGAGAAAGCATAAACTTTCACTTTTCCTATAATTAAAATTTCCACGTTGGGTTTGATCATCAGACGATTGAGTAACCTCCGAGGTTTCCTAGAAAGGATTGGAAAAGGGCGGACTCTAAAGTATACATTTGTCCTTATAGCACGCGGAATTTTAATGCATTTAGCCATTCTTCAAATGTCGATCTCGAAGTTGATATATAATGGCATGGAATAAAACAAATAGGCTGACCACAGGAACACAATAACCTCGCTCGACATTTGTTCAAAATCTCCTCCAAGTTGAATGCGCAATAATAATACTATGATTGATTACCCTTGTTTCACCAAATTCCACAAAGTACGTGAACAGATGCATGAGATTAATCATCATCATAAAATACGAATAAAGTGCTTTCCGTTTCAAAATTCAGTCCATATAGGTATGTAAAAATCCCAGATCTAATTTTAATGGTTTTTTATCATCAATGTTGCATACCATGTACTACGGGTGCACATTAATGGTTTGTATACGTACTTCCAAACATACGTTTCACTTCTTACTAGGATAGTTGCTGAAACTTGATTCGGATGGGAGTGATGGGGTGTTTGATTGTTCCATTCTACAAAGCGTCGTACGATACTTTTAACACAAAATAACGATAAGGCACGACACTGCAAAAGCAGAGAACGAATTGAGAAAAAGGGTTTTTTAATCTTTGTGCCAACACCAAAGAAAAAAATAATCACAGGAAAAAGTGCTTCCCATGTTGAATACGTGAGTACAATAGAAAATAAAACTCCTCTTCCCTCTTCAAATATACATTTATTTTACAAGCGATGCAGACAAGAAGATTTTTTCAAATATCCAGCTTTATTCAAAACCTCAAATGTCCAATTACGAATAGTCTTTTAAATAACATTCATGTCAGTATCAGAGATGTAAATGTCAAAAAATTCGTTCTTACCAACTTTGTAGATCTTGCCCAGGCTTCTATCAGCCCGGACAACACCGCCTGTACCGCATTCTGTATTATTTTGCAGAGTTGAAAATGGGAAAAGTGAATAACAAATAAGTATTATAAAATTAACCTTTTATTTGTTTTAAAATGAATAAATACCCGAAAAATGCAGGGTAAATTCGTATACGAGTTTCCCAGCCACTACAAATAACGTAAGTGAGAGTAGGGATTATAACTGACTTGCTTCTATTTCCGAATATGAAAATGAGAAAAATTTCTTCTGTCTGTAAAACCAAATACACCAAATTCGCTTGGTTTTATAAAGTGGTCTTTACAGCAACAATGGTCGTGAGATGCAATGTAAGGATGAATGAATGGGTAGGTAAATATGCATGATTTAGCTCATTCTTGCGGACTCGGGACAAAACTGTAACTTAATTCAGCAGAGGAAATTGTAACTTCTGTCGAAAAGAACTATTCCCATAGTCCAAACCTTCCTAAACTGCCACTACAAACAACGGAAACAATATCAAGGCTTATCAACAGTCCCAGCATGTGTGCGTATCTATTATGATATAAAAATGTACCGATACAAATGCCATTCTGTAAGGTGGAGAAAGACACGATTTAATGCAATTAACTCGTCGTTACAAATAACTGGGGATATTACATGGCTATTTTAAACAAATAAACTTGGTATAAAAAATTGGATTTTTCATAGAAGATCCCATTATAGTGACGTAATATTCAGAGGATAGGCTTTTAACTGTTTTGTCGTATTCAACTTTGTCACTCTTTAATATAGCTGGATTGGACAAGTACTTCCTGGAAGGAAATGGGAAGGATGGAGCAAGATGATAAAGTAAATTTCCAGAACCTGAACTAATGGGAAAATAGCGTTTCCGTGTACAAATAATTAATGAAACACATCAAAAAGGACAGGACATACCTAGGTATACCTTCAAGAAGCTACACATAAGATGAAGTCTGAAGTTGGGCAGTGATGATGGGTCTTCCATTGTCTTTTTCTCTTTTGTACGATTCACTAGTTAAGCTTAAAATGTGTCAAAAAAATTCTGCATGTTGTGTGGAGTTGTTATATTTGGGTCTGAACCCGCCAGGAATGGAAGAGAAATAAAATAATGGAAGGGACTGAATGAAGGGAAAATTAAATTATAAGACAGGACAATATGTAAGAGGAGCTTGATGATGATAAGTATGTAGCTCATGGAAAATTTTGGAATTGGGAATGAATGCATCTGCCATTTCGCATCTCGACAAAGAGCTTGGATGGGGAGTGAAAGGAGAGTGAAAGCAAAACCACGAATTTTTTGATATTCATTGAAAAAAAAATCACTTCTCATAATGATCACTGGCAAACACCACTCAATTTTTGATATTCATCTTCATCAGTTCTCCCGACGTCATAGAATCAATATACAGATGATCAAATAAAACAAAAATAGAGACCAGCGAAATGACAGAAACAGTAACTTGGGAAAGAAGATGTTAGAAGTTTTGACCCAGATCCCATTATGTGACTGTTACACACTCCCTTTCATGAAGTGCATGTTTTCATCCCCGTTCTCGTCGTATTCCAAACTGAAAACTTTTTTCTTGCGTTCCCCCTCTTTCCCTCAGCACTTCCATTTTTGTCTTTAGTTTACCCATGTCACATTAACTTTGCCGAGTTACTGCCACTGAAAGGAGACTTACGTATTGGAACTAGCGGAAATTTTATATTGATTTCACCATATAGCTTTCTCCTAATACAGTAATAATCATAATTCACCTTTTTATTTTATCGTTTCCAGTGAATTATATACATTAATATTCAGGAATGCTCTTGTGAGTAAAGTGAATTTATGTAAACTGTCTGCTTTCGTAGTTTATTAGGAAAGGAAACCTAGTACGACCACGTGTACCTTTCTCATCAATTTTATATCCGGTTACTTTTAAATGAAATGTATGGAGGTAGACAAGGGCTATAAATGAACAGATTGGGTTGCCCCTGTCGTTGTCGTCCATGTTCAATACAACGCCTAATTACCACCTAACTACACAAAAGGGAGAATATCATTTCTATAAAAAAAAAGAAAGTGTTGTGGATGGTTTGGTAGTTGCTATTTTCATATGTGCACCTACATAACACTCTGGTATTGGAATATAGAGTTTTTCCCATGGCATACATGCGTTTTCCAGCTCCATTTGGTCCAGCACAGAGGAAAAAAATGGACATACACTTTTTATAATGACAGTTACTTGCAGCAGTCCATGTGATGCAATCACTACTTTTTCCCAAATTCGTCTTCCATCTCGACACTGGTATATATCCGCTGATTTGTGTTTATACAGAGCGGCACAAAACATTGAACATCAAAAGGGAAAAAAATCCCAGTGACTAGTGGTGCATGCAATGAGCTTATTTTCTTGTTTAACATCACATCACATAAAAAGCAAATAGTGGTTGACAATGGCATTCGTGAATTTTGTGCTAGCTAGAAAAAGGAAAAGATTCGAAAGTGCAAACTAAAGTGAAAGCAGCAGTCGAATTTACAATTTCCTTTTCAGCTCGACTTATCAGTGGCACGTTGTCTGTTTCGTGCGCATAATCACACAGATTTGTTCCAACAAGAGATGGTCGCTTGAGTTGGTCTTGCTATTTTTTTCCATCACGACCTTTCTCACTTTCGACCATACAACATACACAGATGTCTGCGTCAATATACATTCTGCCTACCATTACACAATTCTCACTTATATAGCTTTATAAGAAGCAATCATAAAGCACATATAATACTTCAACTCTACTTATATTACTGATAAAAAGGGGAAATGGAGAGTCTTTCCTGTTGTCGTAAAAATGGTCGCTTGATAACTTCCCGTGTAATGAACGAATATATAAAGTTCAGGAATTTTTTAACAGTAAATAAATACAATCTCAAACGACCAAAGAACTGAAAGATCAACAACAAAACGTCCCTATTTCCCCAAATAAACAGAACAGTCTCCAAAAATAGCATATAGATGAGTTTCATCAAGGCAATACAGCTAGTGTTTGGTAGAGCGATTGAAATTGCAAGTACAAAGGTACGCCACTAGAAGAAGCTTTACATCCGGGGGAAATGGACGAATTTGCACACAAATGTAGACAGTGATGATGCTGAAACCAAGGCAGTATATTGTATTCCACGACTCTCGCTTTTTCGACTAATTTCTTTCCGACATGCAGAAAAACCCACTAGACTACTTGGGAGTAATTATATTGCGTCACTGCATTTTCTATTTTTAAGACCACTCCACATCACAGTAATTTCCCATCTCCAGCGACCGACAAAATGGCCCGGAAATTTCTAAAATTTGTCAAAAAGCTGAAAATGCACAGGGAAGAGGAATAGAACGTTTATGAGAGAGTCTACGGAGCCACAGCTCATTCACCCATTTATTCCTTTTTTCTTCCTCTTGTGTGAGTAACGGCGATTTAGTTCCTTTCCTTTTTTGCTATTTTTCCCTTGGTCTCTTGGGCTTACAAAGTCAGTTGAGCGTTGAGCCTCCACTCCTGATAAGCTTTAGTGGTTGTAAATTGAGCACAGAGGATGCCCAGACCAGTCAGCGCATATCACAGAACCAAGGGAAAACTATTTTCATTTTTTGTTCTTTTTTTCTGGGTGGTGGATATGGTGGCGGTGTAGCTGGGTCTGATAAGCGCGTGCACTAATCGTACGTATTTATGTATGTGACCCACGAGATATAACAGACAGATTATTCACCTCTATCAGTCCTTTCAAACCTGTATATTCTTTCTGAGGTTTGCTTTCTTGATAAATTGCTTTGCTTTCCCTTCTCTTTCTCTTGTTAATTTATGTCATTTCAGTTTCCAACCTTCCAACCAAACAAAATTTCGTTGCAGCGCAAATACGAAAATGAAATAAAAATTGTTGTGTTGCAAAAGACAACTCACATCAGTTCATGGAATTGCGAGGAGTTTGTCACTCATATATGATTTACATGACGCGTGTTCACTGTTCCTTCACCGGAATAGTGTTATTTTCTTTCAAGTGATTTTTATCCACAGCGATTAGATAAGATCGTGAGAAAGGTGAAAACTGAAAAATATGCAAATGGCACAGGTCCCACTTTACGTGCACAATCACTCAATTTAGTTTTTTTCTTTTATAAAACTACAAAGGATAAAATTGGTAGTCTGCTGTGGGCAATGTACTGTCAAATACATTAATTACCGTTTTGCCCTCGTAATAACTGTTCAGTCTTTCATTCCTTTCATTTAACAGAGGAAGGAAATATCCAAAATAAAAGGAATGTCTAGGAGTTTTCTGTGAAACAAACACTTACCCGAACGTATCCAATTCATTCATTCAGCAGTTTCTATTTGCACTCACAAGTTCATTTTCTATTTCATTTCCAATAATTGAGAAAAAAATATGAGTTTAAAATAAAACAAAAAAGTTTGGAGTTGTATCCTGCTTAACTACAGAAATTAGCTCTCGATCACTTGGGGAAAAGCCTAAAAACTACTTTCTCTACCTATGATAAAGTGATGGGTTAGCCCCAGCCGGCATGAAACTGACATGGTGGCCAATATAATTCATAAATGTTGAAGTTGGCGTGCTTAATTTGGCTCGTTCGCGTTTTTCTACTGGTAACAGCACTAAAGCGGACTCCGCTGTTTTAGCGACACCGCAAGCTTCAAACAACTTATGAAATACAAAAATATAAACGCAACACCTCTACTCGACACACAGACATTTTGGAAAATCAGGATGGTACGGCATTCAGAATAAGTATGTAGGTATATGTATACGATTTTCAGTTTTGTTTTTTCTCTCGGAGGAAGACATGCCCAAGCCATGCCAGAGGCTTCAGTACCCTCCCCCCCACCAACAAAAATATAGTTGAAGAAAAAGGAAAAACTGTGATCAGATCTGTACATTCCGACAGACACGCATAATTTCTCAAAGGAAATCGTATTCCCTGGCACATCCAAGTTTTGCCATTCAGACGCTCACTCCACATTTCTCGACATCATAACATGAGCTTTTTCTAGAAAAAAATTGATCTTTGTGTGTGAAGTGAAGTAATACAATATGAGGCTTTAGTCCACACAGTTATATGGCAAAGAGGAATAGGAAGAAATAAGATGGACGGAAAACCATTTTTTGCTTAGCCACATTGATAAAAATATATCCCAATTTTCAATCCATAAATAATCCTCTAAGAGAAAACAAAATGAGTTCCAATTTAGATCTATAGAATGTTTTTTACGAGGTTGACCGATACGTACTCCTAAGCATATTTTTATACAAGGCTAGCAAAATTTTGGTTTTGTTCACATCACAAAACTTCACAACTGTTGTAACAAGAAAGTGAATGCACGCTGGCTGTTTAGGAACATGGTAAGTTCGAATTGGCACGAGGAATAAATTTCTGTTGGTAGTTGGTTGAGTGGAATTTCTCGCCTCAGGGACTAAATATGCGAGGTGGCTTGGCCTCACTAACGCGAGTAAATAATAGTGAAGTGAAAGAGATTCTCATAGGTGTAATATGTTTGAGGGCATTTGAAAAGGAAGGAAAAACACGTTTAATATGGGGAACATATTACAGGAGGAAAGCAAGGCACTCCATATCGCATCTCGAGGTTTCTTCCTCTTATAGGTAGATGTTTGCTCAAGGATCAATGGACTTGACTAAGGAATGAAACGAAAGTCCATACGAGTGAATGACAAATTTTACCAAGATCATGGCACAAGGAGAAAGAACAACCTGCGAAACTTGTATAGATTTTCCATTTCCTTTTCAAAACAACCATACTTTTAATGCTGCATTGGATGGGCTAGAGTGCTTTCGGTTTTTCCGGGTTATGATAAGCAGCATCAACATTTTTCGTTGATTGAACTAGTTTGGGAGAAGAAAGGCTAGTTGGGTGTCAGATCCGAAATGTGAAAAATGAATAGAAGTAAAATGGTAGGTATAAATATGTTGACATATTGCTAGTGGTATTGTAATGGTGATTTTCGGTTCGACGAATGGACTGGAAGATAGCATTATATGTATATACATAGGTAAAGTATTGCTGGGAGCACAATTCCAGGGAAAAGTAGGAAAGGAATGTTTATGCACTTTATAGTTTGTAAGGAAAGTACCTTCGAACGGAGTGCAGTTCATTGGAAATCCGGGAGTGTGACATGTGAATGTAGTTTATGTGTAGTCATGCATTTTACTTGGGAAATAGAAGAATGTGTGTCAACCACTCCAATATTTCGGTTAAAAGGTACATGCTTGTGCTTTAAAGTTTTTATATGTCAGGCATGTTCCGAACTTTATCTGAAAGTGGCAAAAGTGGTTTTAAATGTAGGTAGGTATAGATTGTTTTTTGTGATAGATTGTGGTTAGGAAATGATTAACGGCATGAGCACTCCTTATCTAACACACTTGCTTACCTCACGCTATTATCCAAACTATCGGAATAGCATTTAATTTTATTTTCATTTGAAGCTAAACAGGATTGTGTAACCTTTTCCGGGGATTCAAAGAGTGAAAATTAATTTGACGGAGTTTTAAAGTAAACATTGAATGTACGTAGAAATAATTACGAAAGAGAGAGTGATATGTTATGCTGTTGATAATTTATCAAAATTTTCTTCCATTGAGATGTAACACCTATTTCATGTGAAGGAAAACACAGACCTATATACCGTTTTTTGTACCACTTTTAGAATTATACAGAGTTAACCACCTTCTACATTGCTTACAATGAGATTCGAATACAGCAAACATCGGATCATACTTTTGGGCGGAATAATTAATGACAAAATAATAATGATTAGGTATGATTGAACACACATTAAAAACTAAATGACCCCAGAAACAACAACAAAAATATGTCTGTTCGACATAACGCGAGAGAAACACAACAGATGCAGGATGAAATGAGCATTCATGATTCATGATCTATGAGATAAACATGATTCGTGCATGTTAAACATTATATCCTCTCAAAGCTCAGCAATCATTCTTACTACACACGTTTATCACAAAATTGCCGTGCGTTATCGTTATCCCATGGCATGACTTTTGTAATGTTGGGTTGGATGAATGAAACTTCAAAACAATTAGGCATTTTCTTCTATTCCGCGCATGAAATGGATATAATGTAAAAAACAGAAATTTCGTTTCGACATCCTTCCACAAAATAACTTTATGAATATTCATTATCGAAAGTTTTGAGCTGAAGCAGTTCATTACATGCAATCACCTCACCCTTAATCACACATTAAGTCAATTAATTCTCAGTCAGTTAGAGAGTGAATTGGCTCCTGCGCTCGTAGCCCCCAGTGAAACATTTTCTTATTGGGGGGGATAGTGGATGGTTGTGTGACCTTAAAAACATTAAAGCTGTCAACCCGTCTCGTAAAGAGCAAAATAATCTTTCACCACCGTACCAACAACCTCTTACCACTTATAGTTTTATTGTGGGGTCCAACCCTTCACTCCAATATCCATTTCTCTCTGTGCGAAAAAATATTCCCCTGTGCATTTGCAGTTTTATTACATTTTTCGCACTCTTAAACAACAACACACAACAACATACATGCGGCAAACCACAAAACAGCGTCATCATGAATTCACAGAAGAAAAGACCATCAAATTCTATCCCCAAAATCGACTTTTCCTCCTTTCTCTAATCTAGTTCAACCTTTTTTCTCAGCCAGTACAACGCTAACTTCAATCCAATTTATGTCACCATCATAATCATCATCATCAAGAGAATCTCCAGCTGAGCAACATTTGTATGCCAAGTCCAAAGAGATCGAGTCCTTCTCATCTCTTTTCCTTCCCACTCCTCAGAATCCTCTAAAGAAATACGGAGAAATGCGAAGAGAAAAAACTCATTCCGTTAGCACACTGACTGACTGGGAAAGGTTTGAGTGCAACCACAGATAAAAGTTGATCCAACTGGTATTAACACTGATACCGGCAGTTCCCAGTTCTCCGTCAGTTTCATTGGCATATGACAGGATTTTTTCTCTCTCTGACGCACATGCCATTAAGACATTAGATTATTTTGCAAAGAACCCGTTTCCAGACACATCGTCGACTTTTACCACAAGTCACTTGTTGGAATTAGGGAATGAGGTTGAATGAGATAAGAGAAAAAGAAATGAACAAGCTTGCGTCTGCTTTCTCCCGTCTGAAGATAAAGGAGCTGCTGCTCCTTCGTGTGACATAGTAGCTGACACGATTTACATACTAGCCCGTGCCGTGTGTGATCTCATGCACTTATAAACATTACATCAGGCCAGCATGTGGGGAATGGAACGAGTTAGTAAAGTGTACATCTGTATAAAGAAGAAGCTTAACGTTAACTTTTGCTCATGTTGTTGTTCCATTCCCAAAACTATACTACATACTCAGTTCCCTCTTGGTAGATGCTATCACGCAGCCAAAATAAACTTTTCCATTTATGTGTACTTGTAAAAGGGAAAGTGCTTGGAGAATAAAATGGTCAGTCATACTTAATCGGATCGGGTATGTAAATATATCTCGGTTCTGTGAGCAGTGATCAAGGTAGGCAATGATCATCATTCATCATGCTAATTGTAAGTCTACTGAGAAAGAAAAGGTACGCGCTTTCTTCTAACCATATCATATCAATACGATACTTTCTCCAGCTCACCGAAAACGTGTGTAATGAAGATTTGCTAGTCACATTTCCTTAGACACATGGATAATGTACTTACCCATCCCTAGTATAACCATGAAAAGGGATGAACAATTTCGAAGATTATTTTTACGGTTCTAATGAGTACTGTTTTGCTTTCTCCCAAAAAGAAAGTGGATAAGGGGGTATCCTATGGAGAAAGTGATTTAATAAAATTGTACGAGTTCTCTTCTCATAAAATCCTTTACCTCGTTCACCCAACTACTTTGTATACATACATACTGCTACTATACAACCATCACTGGCGATGATAATAATAATGATGCTAGTGATCATCATCATTCTGATCAACCCAAAACCCAAACAGAACAAGAAGCTGGATGGATACAATGTCCCAATAGCTCATTTTTCATTCCGCTCCTACCTCACCTGCTATCTTTACCGCAACATATTCCTGTCTCTTCTCCCTCCACCTCAAAAACATTGTTGTCACCGGTAATCATGTGGTATGAGATGAAGCAATACAAAAAACAAAACCGATGTTTAGGAAACATTTATTAGATTCAGTTTGACATCAAACCTTTCCACTACAATACAAGATTGCAGGACTCCTGGTAGCTTCTCACCATCAGCATATTTAACATTATTTTTTAGGAATACATATATTTTATCTCGGATCCGACCTGAATACAAGTTACCCAGTTTGTTATCATTGGCTAAGCAAACGGAGAAAGTGTATTGTTCTGTTGGAAAATTTCTTATATACTACATAAAAATGCTTGCTACATGTTCATTCAATAGTTGAAGGAAGTATTGGATCAATCTATTTTACAATCTCGCCATCAGATGCCGTGCCTCCATATTCCATATTTTCCAAACAGGTTGCTTTCTCCATGTCAGTAGTGACTACACAAGTACAATTAGTGCTCATTATGAAATTCAAAATTCCTCTTCTGTCAAAATTGTGCCCTATCCCTGTTAATGTACGAATGCAAAACAATCAAGCATCAAATAACACTGTATTTACTTTCCTGGGTGTGTTCTATACGACAAACAAAACATGGGTGAATATAGAGGAGAATTTGTAATGAGCCTTCCTGTTCCCCCTTTATTTTATTTAGACATCAATTAACCCTTTTTGGTAATTTCGTATTCCAGCAGACTGCAGAAACAGTTATCCTCATCCGAGCGCACGTAAATAAACTTGTAAATGAGAAGGATGACTCCTTCCTTTTTCATGTATGCCATGTACGGAAAGCTACGTAAATTTATAAGCAAATTAAATTGGATTGTCACATTGTCAACGATTCTGACATGTGACTGTGACATGGCTTTTTTTTGTGATTGCGCATTCACGCACTCAGTGGTTGGGTGCTTACGTGTGGAACAATTATAAATAAATATGGAGCCAACTTTGGTTACCATTTAATATGCCCCAGGATTCCCTCCTCCAAAAATAGTTTGTTGTTGAGGAAGATAATTACGCCTTTCAATCCAGCTACACCTGCTTTGGCTCACCAAGAACGGGTTTAGTTCAGTGCAAGTAAGTGAGATTTATGTAAGGTGCATAAGCATATTCTTTGTGTATTTTTGTGTACAGATGCTCCCCTCCCGAATTAATAAGATTGACAGAGACAGACATACATCAAGTTGTAGCGAGAAAATCATTCGTTTGTCACAATGATCCGGTAGGATTAAAATGGAGCTGATTAAATTGAAGACTGTATGAATTCAACTCAGTATGATTCTGAATCGACTAATTTTATCCCTAATAGCAAATAATGATTATGCGGACATTTGTTTTTATGAAGTTGGAGAAAACATCAAGTTTTCACTTTAATATTCCTTCCTAATACAAATCACGGTAAAATTGTGATGGCAAAACACGTTTAATTTCATTAGACATACTGACGAGGAAGAAAATCAGGATCAACCAGAACCTCGGAATAGGTTCAAGTTTCGCATATGCAAAGAATTATTAGTTATTGTTTTATAATCATACAGATGTTTTTAATGAGCTCACTCAGCAGAATTTCATTAATTTCATTCTAGCACATTGAAACAAACAGGCTTGGAAAAAAACATCAAAAGTTGTACAGTCGTGTTCCATCCTTATTGACTCATATTTTTGTCTCATTGTTTCCCATTATATAATCGGGTTCTTTAATTTCTTCGAGTGAGTTCTTTTGTACATTGGTATATCATGAATGGCTTGGCTGTAACTTCAGATGTATTCACCGATAGGAAGTTGGGATGCTTTCTCCAATTTCTTTTAATTGTGACATCTGTAAGCAGTGTATTTCTTCATCGAGAAGTTCGTGGACATTTTATGCATTCGTGAATTGTCTTTTCAATGCCAATGCTTCCTAATATCACTACTGTTTGGTTCTGAAGAAAGGGAAAGTCTTGATGTCATTGTTGTATAAGAGTTGTGCATCTTCTTCATTGGGAAACTCATCATAGAATAATTTAGCTTTCGAGGAATACCAAAACACACATAGTTTTATAGCATGGGAGACAGTTAAAATGAGTTGTGTTGAAGGTAGGTATGATGGGTAACAGTCTTATATTTCAGGAGTAACACACTATTTCATTCTACCATTTAATTTAAGATGAGCTGAACAATACTACTAGGGGCTATAAGTCTCATACAGCATTTAATTTACCATGAAATATATGTACCTATACAGTAAAATTATAACGTATAGCACATGTATAGTCAGGAATAAACTTTAAAGGAACGAATAACCCACTTACCGATATAAAAAATTACTGTATGTTTATATTACCATCAATTAGAAGATAATTCAACAGGTGGCATGGCACAAATATTACCCACGAGAGTTTTATATTATGAGTTATGTTATGTTGTTCGAAAGTCCAATAGCAGTTGCATATTGTATGCAATAATGCAATGAATTTTACTGTAATTGTTTAAAAGGAAGTGTCATGTAATAAGCACATCATCCTTTAATCCCAACTCGTAAAAACTTGCTCCTAGCTTCCAAATAAGATTTCTGAGCTTTCTTTGAGTTCCAAGAAACCTCATAAAATAAGCTCATCCACCTCCACTAGAGTCAATATAGCTTATGCCACAATTTCAACTTGAATATCATTTTACAACAGAGCAATAATTTTACGGAAAGGGATCTATGAAACATTGCTTTAAAAGGGCAATGGATGCATTCCGAATGCACCCTAACCCGGCCACCCTATCAGACAAAAGTAAAAAATTCCAAAAGAAGAATTTTTTTAGCGATTTCCCAACATATAAAACCAAAAAGTACTATATCTCCATATAATACTAACGTTATAGGATTATGTGTCACAAGATTACAACGACGACAGGGAGGAACGCTCCCAGAAGCTTTCCCT
This sequence comes from Lepidocyrtus lignorum, assembly GCA_034696835.1. Taxonomy (NCBI): domain Eukaryota; kingdom Metazoa; phylum Arthropoda; class Collembola; order Entomobryomorpha; family Entomobryidae; genus Lepidocyrtus; species Lepidocyrtus lignorum. The sequence goes on from JAQGAG010000206.1 coordinate 19,422, forward strand.
ACACATTATTGTCTGCTTGCACAACAGTCATAAGGCCCTTTTTTAAACTGCATCAGTGCACTAACTGTTCAGACTGCATTGCAATGGCACGTCACACGACAAGAATATATTTTTTCTCTTCCACTCCTTAAATTCCTTTTCGCTTATGCAACGCAAGATGCAATGACATGGGACACCGGAAACAATAATCCATTCAGCACTGTTATATAGATACGTGCATCTTCTTCTTTAAACTGATACAACTGAATTTGTACACAAAGGAAGATCGGAAGCAGCATTTACCCTTCCCCAATCATTTCACAAGCAGTGCATCCTCCCTTAATACCTTCTACAACTACTGCTTTCCTTCACATAAATGCACTCATACATATGAACTTACATTTTCTCGTGAAAACCCTTCTCTTATTTTTGGGAGTTTATGATGTTAATGCTTTCTCTTTATTTGTTCCCCTTATTGGATGTGTCTGTAACACTTCTTGAATTTATCGTCGCATATGTACAGTTTAACATTTTACCGAATATAAAATCAGAGAAAATCGAGCATTATTCGGAAGAGTAAAAAGGATACTAAAACATCATTGGTGTATTTTGGTTTTTCTGTCTTCGTCTTAGTTGCTTTATTGCTTTCACAGCGAGTTTGGAAAAGTGCAACTGAAAATTCATATCCCCAACCCTTATCAACTTTCTCCCCACTCGTTCTGCTTACTCTTAACATTTTATCATGTTTATATACCTATATATATTAGGTATATTACATTATGAGATTGTATGCTTCCTGTACATATAAATATTGATAAAGTGTGGTTAAAGTTGGTGATATATGGCGTCTCCAAATCTCCTTCTCTCTTTTCTTCTTGCTAAATGTGAATTCGAAATAAGGTTTACCCCCAAAATAAAAAAAAAATTCTTATGATATGGAATAGTTCACTTAATACATAGTTCACTGTGAAGAGCACCAAACCCCTTGACGGGGAGAAGGAAAGTGAATCAAAAGAAAAAGAATGCTCACAATTCAAACTAACTTTTCTCTCCTCTTTCAA
>JAQGAG010000207.1:0-20436 GCA_034696835.1 Lepidocyrtus lignorum
GGGTAAATAGTAAATGGGAAAAAATATTAAATTATTTTAATACACCCACTTACTTTAATCTACTTCCCTTGGAGGGAACACAAAATATGGAGGGTATACATATATGCATATGCGCATCATCATGTCATGTCTATTGTAAATACGTGTCATTGTCATAGTCCAAATAAAATCCACTTTTCTCCACGCAAAACATACTTTAATTTTATATCATATTCCAGTTTTTTATTCCATGGAACATGTCGCGTGAAACTGGATGAAAAAATACAGAAAAATATATTACATTCCAGTATCCTTCTTCCTCCTCCGCCTCCAAATCCCATTTACAATTGGCACGTTCTCCCCCAAATGGGGAAATTACACATCGCATTCCACTTCCATGCGTGCCTGCATCAATCTTGATAAGGAACTGCATAAAACTCCAACCCAGATCAACTAACTGGATTTATATAAAGCCCCCAAGCAATATTACCATAAACATTGGCATTACCCGATAAAAAAATCCTATCAAGGACGAAGGCCATTCCATTCCATAGGATAACCATTATAATTAGTCTAGAGGAGCAAACTACACTCCTCATAAACGCCAGCATAAAAACTCCCCCTCCAAACTTTGGAATTTCAAAGAAAAACGGATTTATCCAATCTGCGGAATCCTCCTTCAGATCCGATCCAATCCAGATTGATTTTTTTTTCAGGAGAAAGCTCATCCAATCCGATCTGCTTTCTCCTGAGGGATAAGTGCTCCTGCACCAAAAACCGTATAATAAATGGGAAGCGTAGTGCCCCAATCCATGATCATTGTTCATGGGAGGTTGTGAACCTAAAAAAAAGAAGTACTTTCTCCAACTACAGATATAAGCCCCAAATAGGCTTACCGAACGCTGAGGAGAAAAAAAAGGTGCTTGGGTAATAGGTATTATGCCTAAGCGTAATATAGTTTATCTGACTTGTGCCTTTCTCTTCCTTCCTGCTGTTCACTTTCACTCGAATCCAGCGTTAAGCGTATTACTTTCTCCACACGTCTTTCGATATGTATGCTTATGCATTAGGGAAAGCGTGAAAGTTTGAGTGTCACTTCATGTGACTCTGACTTACACCTTTTTATATCCCAGTTGAGCTTTGTGGAGGTGAATATTTCCCCCTGTGGAGGAACCATGGAGGTTCATTGAAACACGAACACGGAGAAAGTGATATCATTTGGGAAAATGTTTCATTTTGGGGAGATTACCATCGCTGTTAAATTAAATTGAGATTAAAAGTGAAAGTGCTAATGTGAGATTTTATTTATTTAAGGTTGACCAGAGCATCATCCTAAGCATTTTTGAAATGCTGGAGGGATGCCTTATCCTCACTATCTCCGGGATAGGTCCATAGTTCACTGGAAACTACAGTGGTCCAGGGGAGAAGGGCCTGGGAAGATAATTTGAGATTAAATGTAAAGTTTAGGGTGGAGTAAAGGGGGGCTGTTTTCTTTTTTGAATTTTCCCTAGAGTCCTTAGTGGGACCTTTTACCCTCCCGTTTTAGAACCCTTTTCATTAATAATCCCTTCCCAAACTTCCTGCTTATCCTGACGGTTTCCATCAGTTAGTTACAAGATTATAATTTTTACCTTCGACATATTTGAGTGCACTTCCGGTTTCTCAAGTTCCTAAGAGAAAGTTCGTAAGTTACTTGATCTGATGAAGAAAGGAGCCAACATGTCTTATCTGAATAACTCCGGGAATTCTGGGGGAATGGATCTCGTTGACCGGGCAATGATGGGTGACAATAGTGGACTTGACCTCGCATCAATGTCAATGCTCGGAAATGATATGAACTCTTCATCAATGCAACATGGCGTGGGCGGCGGCATATCAAGGTCAAGAGAGGACCTTCTCCACAGCAGACCATCATCCCAACATCGTCTCCACCACCAGCCCTCAGACACGACTGATATCAGTAGCCTATACCCAAGTTATATGTCATCAAGTGCTAATCATGGTAAGATAAGCGAAAGTTACTTGATTTTTTTCTAGATTTTGATTAGATCGCTTGCTTAATCCGCTAATAAGCTAATCCCAAAAAGGTTTCAGACCTTCACCTAGTTTAGTTTCATATTAACACCTTTCACAAAATTAAAAGCGTTCGATAAGACTTTCTCCGCTTTCACTTGTCTAATGAAAAGCGCACTATTTTTGAATTCGGCAGTGACAAACGCACAAAAACACGGATACGGCAATGGCGACACAAATACAGCACTGCATAATGGCTTTAGTAGCTACGATTACGATCTCGAGCCTCACTCCCTGAGACCTTATCATCAGCAGGACTCATATTACGAGAGTAACAATCAGGGTTTTTCGAGCCTTGCGAACCCCTCAGATTATCTAGATAGTTATAGCAGTCAGGAAGTTGGGCGCCCAACAACACACCATCGGCTTCATCAGCCCACTGCACTCAGTTATTCCTCGAGTTTGTTGCCTCCACATGAACGGGAGCTGATAGCCCAAGCGGTCAACAAAGGGTCAGCTGTTGATGGTGGTGTCGGTGCCTCTGGGTGGCTTCGGAGTGGCGGAGTTAAATCGGCCTTTTCGTCATCTGTTCCCCATCAGATTCAGGACTCGTATTATTTAGATGACACTGAGATCCTGATTCGGCAGCGTCAGGAGGAAGACGCCATTTTTAGTAGTGAGTTCCAAAGTCAGGATTTGCATTATTCAGGGCAGACACAACATCCCACACATTTACACTCCCACAGACCAGTGTCCGCACCGCTTCTAAATAGTCAATGTCAGTATAATCGCCCCCCGCAAGCTTCTTCCGGCTATCCGGTATCCTCAACGGCAGCTGCTTCAAATTACGATTATAATGTGAGGTTTCCCCCTAATGATATTTCGAACGCGACTAAATTAAATGCTAATTATTCATCAGGAGGTGGCGTTCCAGCAAGTCAAGGTAGTGGAGTAGGACCAGGAGGGGATCTTGGACTTGGACTGAGTCATTCTTTGCCTGGAAGTGGGGGATTTTTTGGGAACGTAGGTGGTGGACGGACGTTCGGCGGAGCTAACGCGCCCGTGCCGGGTGTAGCAGGTGCCTTTAATCCTGGGGGGATGATGGGAGGTCCGACAAATGGGATGGAGGAAGTACGACAGCAGTCCTTAAGCAGTGAAAGTCAGGCGTATTATGGGAATGAGACGATGGTGAAGGAGCTGCGACCTGAGTTTGCTAGGTGGTTTTACAGATACGAGCAAGACCGGAAGTGGACCCCTTTCACAGGATATGATTCCATTCGAGTGGAGAGTAAATACAGGGATGTGTTCAGGGATCAATTGTCGTCGTACTGTCATAGTTCATACTACCCCGTGGCATCCTCCAACGATGAGTCCACGGATTTTAGCAAGTTCTGTTATCAAGAGCAGTTGAACCAACAGCAAATACAGGATTTACACATGCATGGAGGACATATGGGAGGTCAGTTTGGAGCGGAGCATATGATGCAGCAGAAATATTGGGGGAAAGCTCCAGGTCCGAGTATGGATACCGAATTCAACAATGGGGGCCCTGGGTTTCCATCCCAAGTAAGGAACAATAGTGCGGGTACAAATCTATACGGAATGAATCCAAATGGGCCTGGGCTAACCAAGGAGAAAATGCTTCACAAAGCGAACTCAGCATCAGCCCTTTTGGGTGGGCCTGGGACGGTGAATGGGATGACTTCCGGTGGTATAGGACCTCCTCTCGATAGGAATAAGGTCATCATTGTTCGGGAAGGCTTGTACGAAGTTGATTTGAACAGTTGGACTTGCTTCTCAACATATTGGCCGGGTGACACCTGTATAATCACTAGAGGGACTTGGTTTTTTGACGGGACTTGGGACCCACTTCCGGTCGAACAAGCGGAGAAGCTGGAGGAAGCCCATATGACCAAATTTTGTGGCGCTGCATTGATCAACACTCATCAAAACCCTCATCAGAACCAAGGGGGGCAAGGAGGACCTCAACTTAATCCATTTGAAGATATGCAGAACAGGATGACAGGGGCAGCTGGAGCGACCAACGCACCAGCCCTTCATCGGATCTCATTCACCGACTTTCACGTGGACTGGACTAGCCCTACTGATGTATTTTGGTATAGTGCTGCCACTTCCCATAAATTGATGAGATCTGTGGGGCAGAAACTGGGATTTTCAGACTGGGGGCACCGGATTTGTCGTGGATACTACAAACCCGCTTTGATTGCAGATAGGCCTTCGGAGATTAGCCACATTGTGTTTGTTATTCATGGGATTGGCCAAAAAATGGATACGGGGAGGATTGTGCGAAATTGTTCGGCGTAAGTAAATCTTGACCTTTATTCTATGCCGTTAAAGAAATCACGAAGTAATCAAAGTAAACCAATAATGGCTGTATTGTATATCGCTTTCTCTTTTGCCCCAGGTTTCGAGATTGTGTATCTTCCATGAAGGAAAAATTCTTTCCCCAACTGAACAACGCCAAACATCGTGCGGAGTTCTTCCCTGTGGAGTGGCGCTCTGCTGCAAAATTGGATGGGGACATTGTGGAGGCGATCACTCCACAAAAGTTGCTTTCACTTCGACAACTACTGAATTCTACCGCGATGGACATCATGTACTACACAAGTCCCTTGTATAGAGCTGAGGTAAAGCTTACTCTTGCGATTTTTCGGATCGCTTCGACTCGGCGTTTCCCAACTTTCACTTTACTTTCACTAACAAAGGGAAAATGCAATAATTATGTACATATGGCCATTCTATTTTCTTTAAATTTTAGATTCAGAATGCACTTATAGATGAGCTTAATCGGATCTACGCCAACTTCGTAAAACGGAACCCTAACTTCGTGCTGAATGGGGGGAAAGTGTCAGTTATGGCGCATTCGTTAGGAGCCGTTATAACCTACGACATCCTTACAGGTTACCTGTGTGGTTCCGTGGCGGATGATATGTCACTGATGCAGCAACAGTACCATCAAATGCCCCGTCGAGTTTTACCTCAGCAACAGGGACTACTGTTTACGGTGAGTTTGCTTTCTCCTTTCAGAACTTTCACAAATGTTTTGATCTGGTAAAAATGAACTTGTCTGATTAATTTTGTATTTGGTTTGAAGTTGGAGCATTTCTTCTGCCTGGGCTCACCACTTTCAGTTTTCTTAGCTTTGAGATGGAGAGAGCCCCAAGACCCGAACCTTCGCCCAGAGATTTTGCCTCGCCATTTGTGCAAGCGAATCTACAACGTTTTTTACTCATCTGATCCTGTTGCATATAGGTACAGAAACAGTGCGGTGAAGCTAATCATTAAAAGTGAATTGTTAATTTCATTTACTGTACTCATGTAATTTTATTGGTGATTTTTTTTAGGCTGGAACCCCTGCTAATTCGTGAGTACGCAAAGATAGCCCCTGTCACAATCCACGCCTATAATACCCCTATGAAACCTCGTTATTCAGAAATGCCTCGTGAACGAATCACGATTGTTTCAAAGACTGGCACCGACAATATAGCTACGCAAAATAATACTTCTGCTACTTCGACTTTACCTGGACCACTCCTGGGCGAGAATGCCTCCATGTCAGCGGGAGCATCCTCCCTAAAACCCCCGCAGCCCTCAATGTCAATTCCTTCATTCCCTAAGCCTTCCATTCCTAACGTTATGAATATGAAGTTACCCCCGTCTCCCAACAGAGCAGGTTTGCTTTCTCACTTTCTCTTCTAACTGAAGGTACAGATTTAGTAGATGGAAACATGCATAACGATACAATTATTATTCCACTCTTACAGGGGGCGGAGCTCCAGACCAAGGGAATAATTTGGCAGGAATTGGAGGTTGGTTCGGAGGTAATATAATGAAGTTATGGAAGGGATCCACAAGTCCAGCAGCTGGATTGCTGGATCAGGCTGGACTTGGCCAATTCGGTGGAGCTCAACATCCTTCTGCGGACCCGTCCGGTGTCGGTGGAGTACATCAACACCCCACTGGCGGCATGGTTCCTCCCACAAACCCAATGGATGAGGCAACCTTCCTTGCACAACAATCCAAAGAGAATTATTCAACAGTAGTGGATGAGGAGCTCTCACATATTCCAAACGGTAAAAAACGCACAAGACAATATTATAATTCTTGAGAACACGAAAGCATTTTCCACTAACAAATCATTTCTGATCCATTTCATTACAGACATAGAATTCCGTTTGGATTACGTCTTGCGAGAAAGTCAGTTTTCCGGGAGCAGCTACATTGCCGCCCTGACTTCGCACACGTCATACTGGAACTCGCCGGATTGTGCGTACTTTGTGATGACTCATCTATACGATGATTTGATTGAGCAGACAGCGTATAATGGAGAAAGGTAGTCTGGATGGAAATTAATTGTTTTAATTAAGTGTAAAGTCTACCTTGGCAAGTCAAGGATAAAGTTAAAGTACTTGATAATCCGAAATTATATATACTTCTACTATCTAGCTATTAGTCCTACTGCAGTGTCTATGCAATTAAGAAAAGACGTACTTCTACTTATTATGGTAAACGAATATTAATTATTCTAGAAGAAATGGGCATGATCTAACAAATTGAAGGTATATTCGTGGTATGTTACTTTCTAAAGCTGATACGATTACTATACATATATGGAACTAAATGGGCGATTTTTTGTCTTTGCGCTCTTTTTTATTCTACAATAATTGTAAGATATATTATTACTACATTATTATACTGCTGTGTTCCTTCAATTCTTTCTAATTTTTAGAATTACAATAAAGTATGTTGATAGAAACGCTTTAAAATGAAACTGAAAACGTGATGTTCTTTTGCCATGTCATAGTCATGAAATAAAAACGCTTTCAATCGAGAAAGTTTGAAAATCATAATTATCTTTATTGATAGTTTATAATTTACTTCGCTAAAAGAACGAAAATTACAAGTAATTTCTCAACTAAATATATAACTTACGATTAGATTAAATTAAACCTTTTGATTTAGCAAATGAAAAGGGGGATATCAGTACTAAAGATGGATGGTCATATAAAAGATTCCGGTATTTTTACTTCATTAAATTAATGAAGAGACAGCTTTCAAACTCATGGGATAGTTCAGCTTAATCTTAACAATATAAGTGTACGTTTTACGCTAGCATTGATTAAATTAGGTTATACATCTTTACATTGTCCGAGCACCTTTGGCAGAAAATAGGATGGTCGTTCTGAAGTGAAAGTCTACCTGGGAAAAGGTGTCGATCGGTACTTTTACTTTTAGTGATTCCAAATCCTTAACTGTCAGCAGATGTAAACAACAGGGATCTTTTATCAGTCGCTCATTGTATCGCGTAAAATTTAGATATCTAAACATTAACACGACCAGAGTTTTACGCAAGCCTTCGAACGTATTAGAACAAAACCAGTTAGCATAATAAGTTAAAGGTAGATTATTGGAGAAATTGCCCAGTTTGTCATAATTTCTTACGTGATACACAATAATCAGCATTACTGTACCTCATCCTATTTGAATTTACCATAATATGACTCCTTAATTAAAGTATAACATCGAAATTGTATGAAATGATAACTTTCACTATCTTATATAATTTAATTTACTCCAGCTTAAAAAATCTACTACCTTTCTACGTTAGGTTAGAGGTTACACAATTTCATAAGTTTTTGTTGCGAGCAATGTCTCGACGGAGTGTTTCACGGATGATCCGGAATCTATTGAAACAACGTCTGTTACCTGTAAGGAGAAAATTAAGTTTATTTACAATTTTACAATCATAGCCAGGCATAATCAGCAGGAAGTTAAACAATTTTTAGAGCTTCTTCTATTTACCGATAATCGTGCAAATGGTTGATTTCCGTGGAAGGTCACTTGAACAGGAAAAAATTGTGAGGCGGTGCCACTTGGAACTGCAAACTCCATTGATCCAGTCTTGTTGGAAGAATCAACGACAGGCAGCTGCCACAACAGGCAGTGCTTTCTTGGCTCATACAAGTAGTCTCCTTCACATTCTCCAACAACCGGACCACCACCTCCACCTCTGATCATATTAACATGGAATAACAGAGAAAAAGCATTTAGTACATGCAGCAATAGATTGTTGATTGTAACTTAAAAATTTTAAGTGATAAGCTACTCACGGCACTGGAATGGTAATGACAACATCCTGAAGTTCCAAATCATCTGCCAAGAGTTCGTATTCAATGTTTACATCACACCCACCAGTTCCATTTTCAGATGGCCAGCAATTGACTACAGAACATAAATTAATGTTGACAATAAATTGATCATGCTTCTAAAGTTGTAAAATTCAACTTTACAATGCCATTTTGCTACTTTTCCACATTCTTACTTGTCAAAGGGATTTGGGTCTCATCGGTAGTCTGATAGCGCCACTTTAATATTGGAACATCTGTGTTCACTGGAAACGGCTTCTGTGGATTCTTCAGCCCAATTTGTTGTTTGTTTCTAAACAAATCCTTATCTACATTCGGGTGCGTCTAATACATTGGCAAATAAAAAAATCCATGTCGGTACTTGTTGATTGTTATTCAACGTAATGTAGTGACAGAATTATACATAAGGAAACAAATAAATGTCAATGTCTTACCTGGAATTGAATACCGCGTGCATCTTCATTTTCAAAAAGTATCCTAACTTGAGTTGCGGCTTCATCTTGTATCCTCAAGATTGTAGTTCCATGCACCTCCATATTTTGCAGGCCACCATCCCTTCCAGCCACAACTGTAACGCTTTCATCAATCTTAATGTGGACACTCTCCGCATTTACTTGGTTTTGTGTGGAGGTCACGGACGTGAATTTATTGTTGACATTATTAGTTTGCTGTGCAATTGGAGCAACGGTTTGCCCTTCCGATTTCAGCTGATCTACAAAGCTTTCCACGTCTCTGGATTTACTGCCTAATTTAAGTGCTTTACTTGGTCCAGATGGTTTTGTGTATGAAGGTCTAGATGGTTCTATGGGGGCAGAGCTGGTGTCCTGAACAACAACAGGATTACTATTATAACTGCCGGACGACATGGAATAAGAGGATGAGTTGGTGCCACTTTTAATCCCCCTCTTTGACATTTCCAACTTTTGTCTTTGAAGTTCTTTGGCTTTCTCACGCATCTTCTGCATTGCATCTCGTTCTTGACTCTGAAAATAGTAGAAAAATATGGTAACGTTCAGAATAACTTGTAGAATCAGCACCAACAAATGTGTTGTACTACCGCATAAAAATGAACAGGAATTAATTAGGGGGAGTCGGTGAAAGTTAAACGGTTGACTTACTTTGCGAACTGCTTGGTACACCTTTTCTTCGTGTGAATCCATTTCCACAAAAGTACGAATCTGAGCAAGATTGACACTTTCCCTATATCCAAGTGCCACAATCTCATCGAAAGCAAATATTAAATAAAAAGAGTTATCCGATATATCCGCCTCTTCCATACTTTTACAGTATTCGGGAACCTGAAATCACATTCAAAAGCACATCAGTATTTGCTATTCCAAATTCCAAGACACACGCAAAATTCATAAACTAAAATATAAATAAAAATAGTTTTTTCCCATATCGCTCACCACTTTAGCGAAGAGTCTAAGCGTCTCAAGGTCCTCCAAAATATTGGAGGCTTTAGTGGTAATTAGAACCATATAAAGCTTTTCCAGTGGCTGATAAACATATCGAACTGAGTCAGTTTCCACAAACGTGTGCTGTTTCCCGGAAGGGATGAGCTTTGGAAACGCTGCCAGCAATCCTTCAATTCGTGACTTTGTCATCTCCACAAACTGCCTGGAAAGGAGGGCTGCAAATCACAAAAAAAAACCATCAATGCTTCATTATTTACCTCTTAAAATACACACCTAAAATAACCCAACTTGCCCCTTACTTCCTCCTAATTATTTTTTTAAATGACCAACTTACTCTTCCCCCCTTTCGTACAGATAGCTGCGGCGATAAGTACCATCTTTAACTTTAATGCTGATGTGGCGCTGACAAGCCAAAACAAGGATTTTCCGCTACAATTAAAACGCTAATTCCTGAATGATAAGTTCCGGGAAAAGGTCGGCCAACCCAAGTCCACACTACACGGTGACCCCCAAAAAAACACCTCCAAACTGTTCCAACAGCGTCTTCCACACAATTTCCTCTTCTGTCACACTTGCATCATCCTGATGATTCCTGATGACAAATGACAGCAACTGTGATTTAGCTGTTCTACGTGTCCTTAACTTCCCCTCTTATCTTAAAGCTTATCCACTATCCTTCCAATAATTAATTAGCGGACTGCGAAGCAACTATAGTTGAGCTTAATTGTTAATTTTAATTAATCAGGGGAAATTATCTCTGACTCCGGATGATCTACTCCAAAACGGACATATGTAAGGGGAGAAGTATTTACCGAAAACTTGTTCAGTGGCAAGGCAAGTGCAATTTTGCATTGTCTATGGACATATCACATCAGCCAGTTTCTCTCTCACAATCAGCCTATATGACAGCCAAGACAGTACAAAGGGGAAGGGTTCCTTATACATGGGAGGGTATGTAAAAGGAGGAGTGGATCTAAAGGCAAGTTAGTATGAGTAGGATAGGGAGATATCGGCATAGAAAGAGATGAAAAGTGACACGTAGCTGGCTTTAGGATGAATGTAGGGGATCATGTGATGGGGAGAGCCGCCAAATTCAAAAGGGACTTTTCATAGTTGGGATGGGAAATCGGAGCTTGGAGAAAGCAAAAAGTGTTGAAAAGCGCTATGCATTTTTGTGATATGAATTCTGACGTGCGTCTTTCTAAAAATGGTCATGAAAAGTCGGGACCATACAATTTCAGTTTTAATGACAATTAAAATTATGACATAACCGCATTTTAGTAAATCAGTAAATAACTAAAAATAATGATATGAATTAAGGTTGATTTAGGTATACTCGAAATAATTAAGGTTTTATTTCCCTTTTTTTGTGATCTGCGTGAAATTGCTTATCTGATTGAATTGAATATTGTAGGGATTTTATAGTTAAATGCATGGACATTTAAAAATAATGAATTAATTTTGCTGTAATTGTCATCTTGTCATGTTACGTCTAGTCTCTGAATTTACATTCGATCGAAGGACTTTCGAAGAGAGTGGTCTACAGCTTGGAGAAAGTGGGCTTTTGTTTGGCCATCAGCGCCATTACAGCTTTGGTTAAGTCCTCGCTTTGAAGCATTATGGAATTCCAACGAGCCTTAAAAATATATTAATGGAATTAACATATATTTAGAAAAATGCATACATGAAATGAAAAATAAAATACTTTCACTGTCAATATCTTTATGTGGATGTACCATATACTCCAGACTTTCGTCTACGGTGTGATCTCTGGAATAGTTGAGGTTGATTTTAGTTCCTTGTATGGCAACAGGCGATTTTTCGGCTATCTCGGACGCCAGGCTCAATGCGGCATCCATCATGCTTTTTTAATTTACAAAAAGGGGGATTAAAGATTTTAATTAAATAGTTAAATAGCTTCGTCAGTTGGATTGAAAGGCAATATGTGAGTTGAATCCATCTTTTTTTTAAATTAGTTGAAGCTGCACCTTTTCTTATCCGAAAAAACGCGACTAATAAAGCCAATAGATTTTGCTTCATCTGCTGGAAACCTTCTCGCTGAGTAGGCAAGCTCCCTAACAATGCTGTCATTGCCGACGATCTTCGGGAGCCGTTGTACCGTTCCCACATCTGCAGCTAGGCCTGGTAAAAAAATAATTGCAATGGTTAAGATAAATCTTGAAACATGGTTAACTGGATTCAGCCTGAATAAATTTTAACTAAACATGTTTGCTGAGTGAGAATCGAGACAAAGCAAGCGTGTTCCATTCCATGTTTCATCTTTACCTAATTCAACTTCTTTTATTTGAAAGATAGCGTCCTGAGTACAGTATCTAATATCACATGACGCTGTTAAGTCGACGCCACCACCTATGCAAGCTCCATGTATTGCCGAAATCACCGGTTTCTGGCACTGAAAAATAAATACAAAATGACAGCATTTTTCTTCTCTATAAAAGTATTTTAACGTATGGGATTAAATTGTTCTTGAGATCCCTGTAACAAATTAAAACTCTCACTTTCTCCACTGCTGTAAAGCTATCTTGATATGACCGGATAAAATCATAGAACGTCTTCGCTTTACGAGCTACATCATTTTCAGATTGAATCGTATCAAAGAAATCTGACATATCCTGGAGGTCAAGGCCTGCAGTAAAACATCTGCCAGACCCACTCAGCACCACAGCACGGCAGTCTGCGTCATCATTCAAAGCTCGGAAACACTCTCTGATTTCTCTGAAAATCAGAAATAAACCAAGCAGCCACAATTAATCCTGGGTTCATAAATAATTTTTTAAAAGGAACTATCGGAAGACAGAAGAGTATCAATTATCTTATCATTAAGTTACCTCCAGAAAGCTTTATTCATTGCATTCAGCTTCTCCGGCCGATTTAAAATGACATGGTGGACAAATGGGGCGACTTCTGTTTGAACCTGCAGCGTCTCATACTGGTAAGTGCTTGGACCGGAAGACATCGTCCTAAATGCACTAGAGGTAACTATGAAGGATGCGCGACCAGAGCTTGTGAGTCCTGCTTTCCCCAAGGTGGAAATGCTTCCAGAGGCGAGTTTACCAAACATCTCACTACACTACAGCTGGACTAAAACTATAATTAGCACAGCGCAGCAATAAGAAATTTAGATTTACCTTTGATTTTAATTAAATGGAAGACAATGACTTTATGAGATAGTAAGCGTGAAGCGCACTTAATTTGTAGTTTCTAGTAAATTAAATGTCAGCCAGCCAGCGTATCACAACATTTATACTTAATGGAGATAGATATCCACGAAACGAAAGTCCACTTGAGTCTGACTGCTATCACGTCACATTAATCAGGTTCAAAGGTCAATTGTAGTTATCAAACTCGGCTCGGTTATATAATGATTTGTTTACTATTTTGACAACGACAAGCCTATTCCGACAGAACCAACTAGAGCTCTTGCATGCATTATCGCATCGTGCGTGTATATCCCCTACCCATGCTTGTGTGTATTTGCTTGATCGATCAGGTGTTTCTGGAGACAAAGTAGAAAGCGCTCGTTTGTCATAAAAGGAGCCAAGTCCAATGTGAAATGCAATATATTCGCTTTCTCCTTGATAATCGGATCGACGATGATGGATGGATGATGCTGGGAAATGACGAATAATATTCGTGAAATCCGGCCAAAATAATTCATAATTAATTAATTAAACAAACAAGGGCATTTTTAATGCTATAAAACTAAATGCATTGCACAATGATCAATTAGCAATGATAGTTAGGCTAGTACATATTTTTCCTTCGCCCATGAAAAAATGTAGTGGGGTCGTGGGGTGGGGGTGGAGTGAAACGCAAGAAAAATGTAAGAACACAACAGTTATTTTTACGAATTTATTAACAATAGTTTTTAAACTTCAATAAGCATCTAAATCTAAAATTCTAATTTAATATCGTTTGCATAAAACTTAAAATACAAAGTAATAAAAATACACAAGTCAACCACAACACTAGTGCCATGATATTTGGCAAAAAAGCTGTTATTATAAGGTCCAACTAATGTTATGTAACAAAAATGAGTTTCCAAACGGTTCTGGTTTTTACGCTGACAGATCATGATTTCGGTACAATGCATAGTCATAAATTTCACAGGTGACCCGTCGTCCTCCAAAATATCGGCCATTCAAAGATGCCTTGGCCGTTTCTGCCTCTGAAAAATTCAAAAATAGAATGAAATGAGAACCAAAAATCATAAAAAAAAAACTTTACTATGCTGTAAAAAGAATTGCCAATTATTTAAATTAACGTACCGTTAGGATTTGTAAACTCCACAAATATCTTTACCACCACGGGTGCATCAGCTTCTTCGGACTGCTTCTCTTGGTAGATGATTACGCGCTCTACTGTTCCGTAACGGTTACACTCCTCGGTAATTTCATCTTGTAAAGAGTCGTCAACATCTTCTGGTGAAACCATATTTTTTAGCACGATCACTGGCGAGCTCTCACTTCGCATTAACTTTTGCATTACAAGATGTCTGGCACTCTGTCCCTTAATTGAAAGGTTCTCCTGGGATGATAGGCTTATATTCTCGTTCTCTTCTACCATTTTTTTCACCAGCTCTTCTCTCTAAACAAATGATAATCAAGTAAAAATGATTTTATTATTTGAATTTACAAATACCTACACTATTTATGATCATTGAATAAGACATGTATCTGTAAATTACTGCTGGATTCATCCCAGAAACAACTCCGAGAGCCGCGCTCGCAGCTGCAGCTGCTGCCGCCGCTGCTGAAGCCGCACTAGTTCCATAAAATCCAGATGGTATTGCTGAGCCCACTGGTCCTATCCCAGCAGCAGACATCAAGGAGGGTGGTGCCACAGGTGTGGCTGTCGTCAGTCCTAAGCCTACTTGTGAAAGTGTTGTAGGTGGGGTGATTCTGCTAGCTATTGTTGACCCTGCCAGCGTTACAGGGAGCCCACCAACTCCAGGGATTGCCAAGCCTGGAGGTGGAACTGTTGATATCATTGGGGCACTAGTCAAACCACCACCTCCAGTACCCCCAACACTTGTCAAAGGGGAAGTACTCAACACCGTCGTTTGACCTAATGCCGTTGGTAGAGCTAGTCCTACTAGTCCTACAGAAGGAACTGTTGGTGGGAGAACAGGCGAAGGGCTGACTACGCTAAGTGTGGGAGCACTTCCTTCATTCTTAGATAAGCCAAGTGCAGCAGCTGTGTTTGTGACAGCCTCCATTGCTTGAATTTTCGCTGTCGCGGCGGCGGCAGCGATAGCCGCAGCCGTTGGCATTTGACTTTGTGTGGGGTTTGCTTGCTAAATGAAAAGATTTTAGGAGATAAAACTATTTTAGTTCAGAAACTGAACGAGTATAAATAAAGTATAAATGCAGTAATACGTATTAATTAATTTACCTGCAAAGCGTTGGGAGGGGTAATCGCTTTTCCAACCCTCAGATACTGGCCGCCCAGATCAAATAAGTTCATTGATGCTATTGCTTCTCCAGCAGACGTTGCCGCTTCATATTCAATGAACCCATATCCTCTGTGCTTTCCGGGCGTTGGTCCAGGCGTCAATTTACACGATTTAATTTTTCCAAATGCTTCAAACACGCTGTGGAAAAACGTATCATCGTCGGTAATTAGACAAGTAGGTATTTATGATTTATAACTATTAGAGCAGGTCAATCAGATCAGAGGTTCAAGGTTCATACACCTATATCAAACTAATAACCCGAATGAATTGACATTGACAATTAAATTTTGTAATATAGAAATCATACCTTTTAATATCATCCTCTGTCAAGTCTTGATGAATGGATGCGACATAGATTCGATGATATACTTTCGCTTCTTCCATAAGTTCATCAATCACTTGATCCATATGAGAAAACTTTATTCGTGTATCTCTTCCGCACTGAAAAGTGTGTTAGATAAGAAAATCAATTATCCATTACACTTTCAAATACAATGGAGTTTAAAACATAACTGGTACAGTTAGGAACTTCAAACGGATAGTCATTTATCTTTAATTACCTTGATATTTCTCCCTCCGATCATGACGCCATTCATTTGCTCCAAGGCCAGCTGTGCAGCTTCAGGCAAATCATACTCGACAAACGCAAACCCTTTGTGCTTTTGGGCGACAGGATCCCACGACATATTTATCGTTTTGATAGGTCCTGAAATGTAAAAAAAATGTGACGATATGAAATATAGATACCTCTTCATTCACTCATTTGCTGAACGCATTTCAAAAATTATTTAATATTTACTTACCAAAAGGTGCAAACGCCTGTCTAATGGTATCCTCTCGCAGCTCAAAGCTAATGCTTCCAATGTACACTCGACACATCAAAACCAGCGCTTGGTGTCTTTGCAACGATTTAGCTTGTTGCTGCTGATGAGCCAGCGTTTGCTTCATGAGGACATATTTGATACTCTGTTCCATAGCATATCTCTTGGCCCTTGCAAGCTCTTCCTGTTCCCGTCGTTCCAGTTTTGGTAATGCGACGCCTAAAACACTGGCGGCAACATCTCGCTTGGCTCCTGGACCTGAAAATGAACAATTTACCAAATATCAATAAAATATAACTTTACACAAAAAATTTACTCCAATTTAGGAATTAAATCTTCATAAAGCTTTACCAGCTACAAGGGGTCCACTTTGATTGAGATCCGAAATGGCTATGCTCAGGAATTCGGTGGGGCCCATGTCCTCGATCTTCTGCCTCTTCAAAAGAGGGTCAACATACACTCCAGCAGCAGCCGCCCCTGACAAAGGATTTAACAATGAATTCAAAGTGGGGAGTGTTTGAAATCCTACGGTGCGTCAAGTATTTATCAAAGTGTAAATGAGTAGTGGCGTCAACAATTAAGCCAAGCCATACACATAAATTTGGCGCGGACGGAACACATAAAAATGGATAAAGAAAAACATAGCATTAGTTAAATATTAATTACATAAATGATAAAGGATCGCATTTTCTAGTACAAACAACAAAGGTTCGCCAAATATCAAATGGGCAAGGGGCACGCATTATTGAAAACCTTATTGGTTAGTGCTACGGACTATCGATAAGTAGGTGTCATCATTCAAAGATAAAGCCATTAGCCGAACGCCAGCCTACTCTTACTTAATTTTCTAATTACTCATTACTAAAATACGCCGAATAGTACGGATTCAAAATGTAAATTTAATGCTGTCCTTACCTGCAAGTGACATCTTTACCGATTTCTACAACGCCAACTTTGCGTTGCTCCGAAATAGATTCTAAATTATGCCCGTGGCCTCTCACCTTTCCCGAACCGAACCAACTAAATTTCAAAGCGTCTCAGCGTCAATTTAATCACGGTAAACGCCAGTGTGATCATTCCCTTTTCACTATTTGAATATTTACTGGAATTTAACTTGATTCACAGCTGATTGTTGACAGGTCTCAGGTGAATAAGATAACCTTTCACATTCAGAACCAAAGACTGACTTTCTCCACATCTTCTCGAAACTGTGTCAATCAATCCAAGTCTTGCCGGACCGGAGAGACGAAATAAAGTTGTTTACAAGCGTTTTTGAATTTCGCGGGACAATCTCAATATACCCTTACTTGGGGATGAAGTATCAGCATAAGCAAGCAAACAAGAACAAAGACGAGCGAGCCGAAACGTCAAGAAAAGTGGATTGAAGAAGGTAGAACAGCTGCAGCCTGCAGCCCTCCTTTCTTCCAGTTTGTCTTTTTGTTTTGGTGGTTGTTTGTTTTTGTCATGCAATTTTTGTCGGTTTGGTGCATTTATCATTTGTTGCTCGCCAGACTTTCCCTCGCCTTCAGTTTTGCTCAGACTTTGAGACCCTCAGGAGTGCCATTTATTGTCTAGCTTCGACAATTAATTTTGACCGTAGTTAACTAGTTATAATTTGATAGTTGTTAAATCAGTTGGGATTATTTGGTTAAAATGGGCGGTGACAGCAAGAAGAGCAGCAGTGGCAGTAGCAAGGAGAACGAGGTTGGAGATGGGGGTGTTGGGGTTGGTAAGCGGAGGTCAAGTTTGGGGGGATTGTCATTGCAATCAAAATCGCTGATTCCGGTACCTGTGACATCACCTCCGAAGGGGAGTGAGAATGGTGGCGTGGAGGGTGGCCTGGCGGAACAAAAGGTACAATAATTTGTTTGGAGTTTTAATCCTTTCTTTTATTAAAATGTTACTGTGACCCCAAGGGCTTTGGGGTCAAACTGAAGGTCAGGTGTGAACTGTTTAGCTGGAAGGTTGTCAGGTGCATTAAGAGCCTTTTAAGTAATTTTGTATTTTGTTGCACTTATTTTTGCAGCCTCGTCGTCGTCCACTTGGATCAATTCAAAATGCGGAGTCCCCACGGATAACCAAAGGGGCTGAGAAAGGTGCCGTCGTGGAAAGTCCGAAAATTGGCGAATCCAAGCCCCTGAAAAAGAAAAGCAGTTTGAGAAAGTCCGCTATCGTTGCTAGTGCTGTTGATGCCAGTACAGCTGCAAGTCCCGTTTCCGTTGTTAAATCTCGATTATCTACGGGTGTTCCAAACACGCCGCAAAATTCACCTTCCAAGCTGAAAGGGAAGAGGACGTCTGGAAAACCGGGGGTTGATAAGGATGTGGTTGGGGAAGGTAAGTTCGCCTCCTAAAAGTAAATTGAGAAAAATTGACTCGTGTACTTTACTTTACTTTATTCGTGTTCAAAAATGTCACTTCCATTTTATCGCCATATTTTATAGGTTCCATCGGATATTGGAAGGAGCTAGCAGAATCTCGCAGGCAGGCATTGGAAGAGGCTTTGAGAGAAAATATGGATCTCCATGAAAGAGTAGAAGAACTTACAAAGGAGAATGCTCAGTTGGAGGAGTTGGTTGAGGATGCAAAACAACTTGCAGCAATGGTTAATGTAAGTCAATGCGTTAAACAATTTTTCCTTTCCTATTTAAAGTCTGTTAATTTCAGTAGCCTATCATGTGATGTGACATAAGACAAATACAGAAATACGTAGAGGTATTTTTTATTTACTACACAGAGTGTCGCTGAAGATATTTCTCTGGATGAATCTGGCATTGGCGACACCATGAATGTCATCAGCGCTTAGCAGCTAAGCCTTAGCTGACTACGTTACCGGAACGTGCTTCATTTCTTATCTAGCTGGCTAGCTGGGAGAGTTTTTAGAATAAGATTGAGAATTGCTCATTTTTATGATAAATCGTTATAAATAATTTAAATACAATGATTAACTTAACGCAGTATTTGCGGGTTTTTATAATATATATATAAGTAGAATGTAAATGTCATTTCATTTTAATAAATAAACATCTTTTAATTATTGATTTGAAACCCAATGATTGCAGATTGACTTTTTACAAAATGCTCCACTCTTCAACACTCACACTCCGACACTCCAATCCATCAAACCTTTAAGTTTCAATAACTTCAAAAGAAAGTTTCCTTACGATAGCCATACAAGGTGTTTTATATACATGTAAACTTTATCATTGCAATTAGGTCACAAACTATCATATATTTCATGTACAATTTTTAATTATTCGTATTTATTAATTGGAATGAATTTCTGGTGTCTTACATTACTGGCTCAGGCACTAACAATAACAACATTGGCAAGTTTTGTGTTTCCTGTTGAAGGACACTATGTTCTCTGTGTGACTATGCGTGGGAACCAGAATGGCATGGCTTATAGGGATAATGAATGAGGCAGGTGCTTTGCTGAGTATTACTTTGTTCTTGAAAAACTTTGCAGGAATAAAAATTGCCAATGCGCGTAGAATTTTCATGATTTCATGTACAGAACAGAAAATTTACAAAACGATTCTGTACCCTACCCGAGTACGATACGGTTACATCATCTTGTCATTATCTACTGTTCGTTAGACTTTTATTCCAATTTCGTCCAGTTTTTTTTGTCAAAAATAGCCCTGATGAATTCCACAATAATGAGCATACAAGGAAAAAACTGCTAATTTAAGATAGTATACATTTTTGACAGAAATTACAATTACGCTGTCTATCTTCCTAGTTATAAAATCTAAAGATCATCCCATCCACCTTTACGTGCAGCTCATCCAAGAGCCGCAATTTTACTTTTACATTTTGCATGTGAAATTGAAATATAATTTAGTTGACTTTATAATTAAATATTTATCAATCATGCATTATCAAAGTAGCGCTTCCAATTCATGTACTACACAATGTGTAAATGTAGATCTTGAAAAAACCAATGTTTCTGTGATTGTTCCGTATAATTGAAGCTGAAAGTGTAATTGCAGTTGTTGTAGATGACGAACTCGAACGCGATGATTGCTGCCACGCCTAACAAAACAACTCATTCACAAGGAATCCTCTGAATCCCCTTTAACCTGAGCCAGTAACATACATCCTCTTTTGCCGAGCATTATACAAAATTCCTCATTTTTTAAGCCAACTTTTTGCATATTTATTTATAATTTCTGTACTATATTTATTCTTCCATGAGTGGTTTACGCATGAATGATATCATAATCATCAATAATACAAAAATATGGGTGGAGTCCAGCGAACGATTAAGCTGTGTAAGTCACGTGTAAGCGGCCTGAACTACTGAAAAATGGATTCCTTTAATAATGAATAATCATACATTCCGAACTACAAATTGTAAGCGATAATCCCCCTCGCACTAATCACTAACGACGCTGGCGCTGCTGCTATAAGGTTGCTGCATGTTATGGAGGAATTTCATCCTTAAAGCTGTATCGCTTGACCCCTTCTCGTTCTCATCATACATATATCGTTAAGCATTGTTGTTTCATACATTTGTGAATTGATGCGTGACATACTGAAAGAGTTATGAATCATAAC
>JAQGAG010000208.1:0-20383 GCA_034696835.1 Lepidocyrtus lignorum
GAATGAAGAAAATTCTTCCCTCTTTTTCTCTCTCGTGATTATATAGTAAAAAAAAAGATGTGATGTGATGTGATGATGAGACAAGCAAGTTCTTTTGAAGACATGATGGAAAAAAAAGATTGGAACTGTTTAATACAGTTTAACGCATATTCAATTTTACTGCTGCTCAAAAGGAAAAAACTGTGAAGTCAGGCTGGTGTTCAGAAAAGTATAAATGAAAAGGGTGTTAGAGCTGGCATAAGCTGAGAATGAGAAAGTGATCAAGAAAAACTCGGCAACTGTTGTTGTTGTTATTGTGTGCCTGGTGCATGTGTCAAGTGGTGAAAATAAATGGAAAGAAAAGGAACTCTTTTGTTGCTCAAGCTGGAGAAGAAAAATAGAAGAATATATACCGTATTATTTCTATTTCGATTAAAGAATATTATCCTTTTCCGTAAAGAAAAAGTCAAATGCTTCCCTTTAAATTTAATGTTTGGGGATGTTTCCCTTATTGCATGAAGTACGGTATAGGTATACAGAAAACACTATTTCCATCTGTGCGATGAGAAGAAAGGGAAAAGGAATTTAAGAAGAAAACGGGTTTTAAATTGGGATCATTTTCACTTAACTGTTTGCCAGTGGCGTATGTTTTTATTTGAGGGTTGCACTGCGATCTCCGAATTTTTTTAAAGTTTGGATGGCATGCGGAAATCCGGGTACGATACTGTGGAATTGCCCCGTTTTTTCTTCTCCGTGGCATCTCTTATTAAAACGATAAATTCTTTTTTTGAGGGCAGCACACAAAAATAACAGTTTGGGTAAGTGGTTAAAGCGGAAAAGAGTTGAGAGTAAAGTAGAGTGTGTACATGTTTGGTATATTGGGCTTCTTCGAGGGTGTAATATAATAATAACATTTTAGGAAAACGACTCCTCGAAAATGTGGGCTCCCTCAAAAATCATTCCTTCTTTATGTCTATTACATTCCCTAAATATTGACTGGGAAGAAAATAATGAAACAATTTTACAGCTTTTTCACCAGCACCGCAGCGGAAAGCCAAAAGAATAAAATAGCGTTAACCATGTGGTACTTATTCTTGATCCCATTTTCGATTCGAATGAAAGCATATAAAAACCTTATAGATTTGCATGGAATAGAAAACAATATCATGAGAAAAGGGATCAATATCGTTAGCTTTGAAAAGCACCAAAAAAATATCAGTTCCCACTTGATTCGGATTTTTGTCCTTGCTACCAATATAATACCGCCTGTTCTAGAATCTATTCTAGAATTCTAGATTTAAGTAAGTGGCAATCTTTTAAAAAGCGGTAATGAAAAAACGAAAGTGTAAATACATATATGGGTAGATGACTACGCATTTTAAATTAAATTCTTTCGGTGAGTTTTATCAACCAGTTTACCAAAAATGTTCACAGAAAGCTAACCAGGAAAAAGGAAATAGTTTTGCCGTATACATACATTCCTATTTATAATTGTGTTCTTCACATGGGATTGTAAGCCCTAGGATTGCTTTAGTAGGAATATGAGACTACATATGTACCTCTATTTCTTTGTCATTAATTGAGTATTACCGTAGCCAGCATATTGCAATCGGTAATGTAATTATGTATATTATATATATCATTCAGTCAGTAGTAAACTGTGTAGTTAATTTCTTTTCAAAAATTCCATTTATCTAAATGAGTTCATTTTCAGTTTTGTGAATCTGACTGTAAGTCCTAGTCATATTTAGCAAAAGTGGGCAGTAGACTTTCTTCATATTTTCCCCTGGCTCCTGCCTCATTTCCTAGAAAATTTCCCTACTATATTATATTCCATCTCGTCAATTTCATCACCATCCTCATCCCGATCATAATCGCTTCCAGCATCTGAAATTCTGAAGCTAAACTTTTACTCTTCCATTTTCCCAAGCAGTTTCGTAATTTTCGTTAGTCTTTCTCAGCCGTAGAAAAGGTCTGCTTATTATCAAACTGCGACCTATCCGTTTACTTTTTTCCCTTCTAGATTTTTTCTACTACTCCTACTTCCATCCAACTTTCACTTCATCATCTCTCGTTTTCTATAGATTCGATCGCTTGCTTGTTCTTTCTTTCTCGTCTTTTTCAATTTTACCATGATCAACATCATACCGTGACTTCCCGTATTCCCTTCTATTAAATAAATAGGCTGCAAGCAAGTAATAAAGGGGAACGGAGGAGAAAATATAATAAAAAAAATATAAGCAAATAAAAATGTTTCTGCCTGGAGCTCCTTTGTACCTCGGCATAAAAGAAGGATATTATGAATAGCCTAATTTAGCAGATAAAAAATCTTCTTAAAAAATATGAAAATGAGATCAGAAGAGAAATGCTTTTACTACAGCTTTGGGCAACTGTACCAAAATGAAACTCAAGCCCTTTCTCGACTTTGAATATAAGCTCACACTAATTATTTTTATCGAGGGTAGAATTTATGATCTCTGAATTATTGTGACATTGATTAACATCTTTTTCTTCTGGAAAGTAAGTAGGGCAAAGTAATAAGTTACGAAAGTTTTTTCCCCTTAGGACCCCACCACACCAGCCCCGCACCAGCATGCCACCGTGTCTCAATAATAAAATTCTCAATCATCAACAATGAGCATGGGAACAAGAGAAAGAAATCATTTGTGTGGAAAATCGCCACGGTTTTCTATGTGGATGAGCATGGATGGATGGAAACCAGAAAAGAAAAGGGATTGGAAAAAGGAGGAAAAAGTGGTCTGTCACTTGGTCGCCATCCTACCACCACCCAACACCAAGCTCAGAATGTATATAAGGTGGAGGAGGATATCAATCTTTTTTATTTCTCCGTCCTGTCCTTCCACCTAACAAATGAGCTATATTACATTATTACTTTTCCTACTTTTTCAATTGCATTTTGGGAGAAAAATACGGGCGGGAGAAGTTTTACACAAGTTTGGGTATGAGAGGGGTTTCTTTGGCCGGTTCTTGGAAAATTTCTTAGGTCATACGCAACAATGAAAAAATACGTCTTGGAAAATCTCATCAATTGGATGAATTCTCTCGTCTGGGCTGCGTTTCAACTATGGTTATTCTTGACTCCAGCGCTGGAATGGGATGGGATTGAAAGGTGGTCCGATACGGATAGTGATATGTATCGTCTGGGTACAATTCTCTTATTTTCTACCCTATATCTAGAAACCTGTATTTTTTGGAGGATACACTTGTACCGATGAAGAAATCAAGTTATGCTCATAGTTCTCAGATGTAACTCTCCATGTGGAAATAATCCAATCACTGCAGTGGAAAGAAAACTTTCCTTCTTAACTGATTGCCTTTTTACATAATAGGAGTTCGTTGTTGGCTTATGATTGCTCTTTTTGCATAATACGGTAATGAATACTATTTGAGTTATTGTTATTCAAGGTATACTTGAGAAAAGATAAGTATTGAGCAAATTGAAATATTTTGCGAACACGTTTAAACTATAAAAAAAGATATACAAATTTTAATAACACTTAATCTTAGTTTTAGTTTTAATTATTTGTATTAATGATATTTATAACTATTTAGATAGCATTTTAAGTCCTTTTTTAAATTTTTAAGGTACGGAAGGTGTATTAAGTTAAACATGAAAGCCTGATGGGAAGCTGCTATTCCACCTAAATACTTACTACGTTTAGGGACGAATGCGCTAAAAACAAATATATACTTTGAGCTCCCATAAACCCCCAACTAGTTCACCCTTTAATTACCATCTACTCTGTAAATTAGTTAAAATGTTTGCTAATGAGCTTCCGAATAATTGCCCCCTTTCATTCCCCCAGGCTCTTCTTATACCATATACCTAGTCTCAAAGAGCTTTCCGTTCTCTTAATTCTAGGGGATTATATAACCAGCATTAACGTATATTTACATACACTCATTTCCGGTTTTATGCCTGTATCAGCATCAAGAGTAACCACCACCGTCCAAAAACTTGCCGTTTTTCTTTCATAATTTATGTGCACTCCACCTCCTCTGAATCCACCTTATTATCCCCGTTTCCCTCCATTTTTACTCCTTCCTTCCGCCCGTACCACTTTCTCGTTCGGCTACACCGAAAGTGGATACACTCTCATCCAAACCAAGCAAAGCCAAACTTCGACCTAACTCATGCTACGACCTGTATCCTCCTCCGTTGATGAGCCACTTTCACTTGCTTACACGGTAGAGAAAGGATTAAAAACTTTAATCTATTTGTTTCTCCTTCTTTTTCATCCTCCTAACAAATAACGTAAGTAAAGCAAGGACCAACATTAAAACCTGATAGAACAACATCCCAATCACCATCTTTCTCCTCCATCCATTCCTCCCTACAATAAAATAGAAATTACAGATGCGTAAAAGCGGATTAAAGTTGGACAAGGGCAAGATGAAAATTCTCCATCCTGGCTCCATGTCCATAGTCTCTGATGATGATGATGATGAGGCAAAAGCTGAAACAAAAACGTAAAGTGGCAGAGCACAAAAATACTTACTCCCGATGATGATGCTGATCCCATACCGCCTCCTCCCTACTTTATATAATGATGATAATGAACTATTCTACTCCCATTTTACAACTAGTAAAGTAATTTTTCAGCTGGGAAATGGACGTGAGAAAGAAGCTTAGCACTCCACTTTTCCCTTTGAAGAAGGACCTCATTATTATTAGAAGAGGGCAGAGGGAAGGAGAGAACACGGGCGGCTTTTCCCTTCTCATCATCAGTCCCATCACCATCAAGGAAGTGAAAACTGGAGAAAATATTCCTTTTATTGACTGGAGATACACAGCTCCTCTTTCAACTCTCCATCTCAAGCTTACACTTCATTTCCCTCACGTAGTAAGTAGTTTCTCCAGCTTGTCGTTCCATTCCGTGGAATTAGACATACAAAGGGAAAAAGTAAGCAGACACTTTTACTTCCAAATGAACCTTGATGATCTTTTTTTCTCCTCTGATGATGATGCTCATGATGAAGATGCGAACCATGAATATTATATAAGACAAGATGAAGGAAAGACTAGCTCTTTGTATTTTAAAGTGGAGTTAAAAACTAAAAAGAGATGAAAGGGCATCTGGCATGGCATCTCTGCTAACTGCCGTATATCATCAGAGGACAGGGTAGGGCATGGCTTAATATGGTGGCTTATGCATGAAGGCAGAGGCTCTTCTTTTTTGTTCTGCGTCATTCACATGTCACTTCATTTGGATGGGTTCATCTTCACTTGAAGAAAGGGCTTGGAAAATTGAATGGAAAATATTGATAAAATTATCTTACAAGAATAAGAAAGGAGAGAGGAATTGGGTTACAGACTTGATTGAGGAGACAAGACGGACAGCAGAATGGGAAAGCACTTTATCTCTTGAATCCTCTCTTTTCTCTTTTACCATGGCCTACTTTTACCGGGAATGGTAGATTTCCTTTCTTTCCGTCGACTCTGAGCTTAAAGAATGAGAACGTCAACGTGCCATACCACCACATTAAAAAGAGTCCATACACCACATATATTGGAAACGAAACAGTTATTAATTAGACACAATTAAATTTTTGAAGCACTTTAACTCAAAGTTTAAACCCACAAACACGTCGAAAAATGAAGACCTAACGACCTACAATCATGAGGATGTTCTTTACTCAAGTTTCAATATTTATCAACGTCCAAGTAAGTAAAACAATTTTGATTCATATGAGAAAAATAAGATTGGACTTTATTTAAACACTGTGCTAATCATCATGACTCCTCATTGTCATATCCCCATCAGGCCAAATGTTCCATTTGGGATCTTTCAACGATATTTTCTCAAGCCGTTATAAAAGTAACTTTTAAGATCTCAACATCCCCTTCATGGTGATAACAGATTACCACTGGTTTTAACTCGAGGCTAATGTTGATGATTTGGCTATCCCTTGCCATCTACCATTTAGGTACCCCAACAATTAAGAAAGTATTGCCAAGTGTTTTTGCCGACCTCTCTTCTTCTGATACTTCCTGGCCTTTCTCCACTTATTTACTCTGTTCACCCTTACTAAAAGCATTTATTATGAATATTCATGAATGGAGAAGAAAAAGGGAGTTTTTCCATCTATTTACAAGGATTAGCAATAAGAAGGGAGGGAAGAAGAGAGATGCTAAGCATGTTTTTTTAATTATGCATTTTATTTTAGAAAGGGTGAAGCCGGGGCTTTTCCAAATGAATTTCTTCTGTTCTTGACGATGATTCCGATGAAAGGACAGGGCATTTGGGCTGGGTTGCTCCTCTTCCCTTTTCCTCTGTGTAAATTATGTAAGTTAACTCAAGAGGATTCCTTTGAGATGGGATGGGATGAGAGAGTTTTTTTTACAGAAAAGAAAAAGGTGGAGACAATTTTAAATGAGTGAGAATGTTCCCCTCTTTTCAGTATTTGAGTTCAGTGGAAAAATGAGTTCTTTTTTGATTGTTAGCACTTCTTTTTGTGCTGCAAGTAGGCTATTTGATTGTACATTATTACATTTGCATTTGTGAATGGGTCGGGTTTTTTCTTCAAAAAAAAATTAAAGGAACGAAATAGAATGAAGGAGAACGTGATGCTGCAGTGTGCGATGGGAGTTTGGTGATGATGAGAAGTAATAATCAAAGAAAAGTATAACCAGGAGGAGAAAATTGGGAGAAGGAGAAAAAGCGAACTATTCATTAAGCCCAAGAGTATTTACTTTGGATTAAGATGAATTGATGGGAAGGCGAGTTCGTGTTATTTAAATATTTTAAATACACAAAGTAGCTTTTTCCAAGATTCCACATATACTCCTTTACGTTACCTACCTGAATTTTCTTCCAAAGTATCTGACACTTTTTCACAATCCAAAGTGCTCAGGTGGATGAATCCATAAGGATAGTCGATATAAACCTCCCGAGGCTTATCTGGCTCATGTCTTGTCAATCATATTTTAAAACTATTGTGTTATGATCTTTAAACATTGATGTTTATTAGTTGCTTTTCTGATTTTTACAGACGTGAAAATGTGCAAAATATTTAAAATTGTTCAATCAATTAATCATCAGAGTTCCATAGTTAAAAGTTATCATGGGTGTATTGCTGATTTATTTTAAACTTTATTTACGTTGTATGTACAATTACGTAAGATTGTAGTAAATACGTATAACTTTTTTAAACTATTTATGTATGAAGTACAATAATTTTTATAATTCACGTGCTACAATTAATTAATTCATATTTATGTAATTAGCAATAACAATATAACTCGATTGATCCATACATTTCAACCGAGGTATATAATACGAATATCAAGGTACCTTAACCGTATAAGACTATAATGATTTTTATATCGTGAAAGTTAATTTCTTTGGATCACACCATCATAATCATGAAGATACATTGATTTGACAAGATTTCGTTTTTGCTTGAAAAAAATTGCATAATATCATAATCATAATTAAAGCAAGAGCAACTAATCGACTATTATCTTTCTAGTTGTAATGAAATTGCACAAAGTACCATTACTTTATCAAATATAATTTTCGAGTAGCATGCATAGTTTTCGATGAGAAAAAAAAATCACCCTGTTTTCATCTGAATACTTTCCTTAGTTTTTTTTTCAATATGAAAAATATTTTATCAATACGGTCTCCAAACCTCCGACTTACTCCCGTTTCCACCCCCATCACCCGTAACTTTGAGTCTTTTAGCACTGCAACCACTATTATTACTATCCACGCTGAGAGGGGGCGATGGAGGTGGAGGTGATTGACTCCTCCGGCCATGATTATTATTATCCATCAGCAGCAGTCCGCCAGCTCCACCGTTATTATTGCCTATGCTTAAAAAGGATTGTTGATTTTGATGCTGGAGATGGAGATTGTGGAGGTGGTGGTGAGCCGCCAATATACTATTATTATTTTGCGGATGTCGACTAAACAGGGAGAATCCGGATTTAACCATGTCTCCGGAAGTTGTTGAGGACGATGAGGGGCTTTTACTCCGCCTCAGGTCGTCAATCAAGTGGCATTTCTTATTCGAGGAGGTTAAATTATTATTATTATTGTTATTGTTATGATGATTTGGGCTGGAAGGGTTGGGATGAAGGGGTCGGGGCGAAGTGATAAAATTCGAGGAGGATGATGATGGGGAATGATTGCCGAAAACTTTGTTGTTGTTATTGAGGGGGGAGAGAGCGTGCCTCGTTAGGGGTGCTGGACTTGGTGATCTGCTACTAGGATTGTGATTTGATGTACTACTCGCGCTGCTACTTACTGTACCGCCACCACCTCCACCGGAAGTTGAGTTTGCGGATTTTTGGTGGGCTGCTGCAGCGGCGGCCGCAGCTGCTGCTGCCGCTCGGAGTTGAAGTTGTTGTTGGTGCT
Source organism: Lepidocyrtus lignorum (assembly GCA_034696835.1). NCBI lineage: Eukaryota > Metazoa > Arthropoda > Collembola > Entomobryomorpha > Entomobryidae > Lepidocyrtus > Lepidocyrtus lignorum. The sequence continues at coordinate 8,364 of JAQGAG010000208.1, forward strand.
GGTGTTGGAGCTTACTCATCACATTGTGGATCTCGTTGGTCATCCAAGCGTTGTTACACAGGTGGGTGTAGAGGAGTGGATGGGGAAGCAAGTGTGGATCTATATTTGCGAAAGTAAAAATAGTTTGTTTTTAAGAGCTAATAATAAGACGGCTTAGCCAAAGCAGTACCGTATAATTAATAGGGTTAACTTACTTCCAACCAGTCCACCGAATCCACCCGCCGGCCATAGACTGGGATGTTTGACAAGTTCAAAACTTGGAAGAAGTCCCCCTTCTCCCGACGACGCCCCTCCACCAGCGCTAATACCTGGCCTTAGCAAACTCGACGATGATGAGGATGGTGGAGGACTAGTAACGATATCCTTTCCTGATGAAGAGCTTAAATATGGTGGATCCCCACCACCAGTACTACTTGAAGGGCTTTTTAAAGGAGGAGTAGAGGAGGACGAGGAAGCACTTCTTTTAATCCCAATGCCCCCATTACCACTGCTGTTGCTATTTGCGCTACTACTTCCATTTGCATTCCCATTTGTTGATTGGGAGGGATGCAATGCAGATGACGATGGAGGGGAACTATCTCTTCTTCCTCCTCCCATTGATGATGATGACGACAATGGAAGTAGCAGACCGTGATGATGCCCGTGAAAATCTCCAGGGTTGGAACCGTGAGAAAGTAGCGAGGGTAAGTTTTGCCCCGGTCCTGGAGGCGGGGGTGGAGGAGGTGGTGGTCCTCCTTGTGGAGGTGGCTGTCCCCCACCTGGCCCATGTTGTTGGGCCTGAGCAGCCACAGCAGCCGCCGATGCCAAAGATTGAATATAAGATGGGTAGCCATTTCCGCCAGGACCGTTCCGTAAAGCTAATGGCCAGTCATGGGGGCTAAGACCTGTGAAAGGAAAAAGCAATTTTGAAATGACTGTGAAGGGTAAATTGTAAAATGGACAGGAAACCAAAAACCAAAAATTTGTAAAAAAAATTATGGTTTGTTCCATGGGCCCACGAAACTAAAATGGACACCTTGATCTGGTTACGGACTCTACACCTGGAACATTACAAATGCGGAGCCAATTGCTTTAAAAAAATTTATTTAAAGATGACTTGTTCCTCTGCAAAAATTTCAAGTTGACAGATGACATGATCAAACAATAAAAATCGCACCATTGTTGGCCATCTCGGCACGCCAGTTTCAAATCTCTTAAACACAACTTTTTTCCACGCTATCTTAAACAAATACAAATGAACTCCTTCAAAATAATTTATTTCACACACAGTTCAGTGCATCCATTGAATGAAGAAGCTGTAGTTTAAAAAAGCGTGAAGCAATAAGGACAAACAAGTTGTCACACTGTTTTATAAATTGTACGAATTTGGCTTCACTGTTCCCCTTATGAGCATGAAAGAAGACCTATTCATATGCATGATGGGGATGATCAACATCGGTACTGTTTCCGGTTCTTTCATGAGTCTTTATTTGGCATTATAAACGAAAATGAATTATGCCACCAGTTTTCCATAATGTTTTTGAATAGCCAATCTTTTTAATCGAGCTTGTTTTCTCATCTCTCCTTGTATTGGTGTCTTATAGACCTATTATGCTACAATAGATACTGTTTATTGTCGCACTTCACCTCGAATTTTGGGATGCGTCCATTTTTAGTCCGGTTTCAAATGGGCAAATAACTCTTTCAATAAACTATCCATTGCAAAACATTTCTATTCTCAATACACCGTCATGGTCGCATCATATCAAAATAGTTTGCCCATCTATATCTGCAGATCCCAATCATGCTACATTTTTCTCGACATTTTCTTCTCAATTACAATCTACAAATTGAAAATATTCTTCACCTTTCATTCCTCCAAATTACCTACCGTTACATTTTCTCAATTCTCCATTCAAGTAAATCCCTTTGCATTATTTGCTTTCTATTCCTTTTTTTTATCCCGTTTACTCTCCTTTTACAAAAGGCTACTGACTGACACCGACAATCTTACACTTATTTTTACTAGAGTACTTGCCCCCATTTAAATAGGGAAATCCATTCAGCAAATCTCACATCCCATCAAAAACAATCAACATGACAAGAGCAAACTAGCTCTCTGCAGGAGTCAAAGTCAACAAAATGGGAGAGAAGAGCCCATGCATATTATCCATTTCAAGGAAAAGTACAGTTAAATGTCAGTAAATGAGCCGCTACATTGAATTCCCGTGAAAAAAAGGAAAGAGCAAACTAAAAAAAGGAAGAATAGGCTACGAAGTGATATCCTTGATGATGATGGAGCTACTTAAGCTAATGAGACGTGAAATGATGAAAATGTCACCGATATCGCTAGACTCCCGTCTCCTTACAGTAAACGATCAGATTTCTACTGATCATCATCATGACATGATTCTGATGATGATGATAGCTTAACAAGTAAAAAAAGGTAGAGATTTCTCCACTTATCATTATATTCACTTTTGGAAATCCTTTTTTCTCAATAATGCACTTTAACTTCCTTAAGGAAAAAAGTGCTAAAAGGGAATAAGAAGATGCTCATCGGCATTATAAAAAAAGTGTATCATGTCATACTACGACTTTCATGTTGACGTTGATTCTGATGATGATCGCATATTAAAAGGCTTTTGATGGCGGGTTCTAGTAGCATGACTGTCAACTTACAAGCTAAACAAGCTCGTTTCTTCATAAGGATATATTTCTTGAAGACATAAAAAGGGAAAAAAGGAAGTGAAACTTTTTCTCCTACTCAAAATCTTACGTCTTTTTAAAGCTTTTTATGGAGGAAAGTAAATCCTTCCTGTTGTACTTGGATTACACCGGATGATGATAGGAGGGAAGGGAAACATAATATGATATAAGTAGTTTTACAAGTTGGGGATTTTTTTAAAGATTTAAAGTTGCTGGAACGAGACAATGAAATGAGGAAATGGAGAGGGAAAGAGAGTCAGTAAAAACAAGATTTTTTTTACAGTCTTTCTCCAGTTTAGATGTCTTTGAGAAAGGGAAAGAGGGAGAAAAAATCAACTTTGTTGCTTTTATGACTACACTTTTGAGTCCATTTTTCTCCCGATGTTAATTTTGAGAGAAAGGTTTTCTCAGAATGAAATGTTTAAAAAGTGCATTTTTTGCAGTGGAAAGGGCAGTAAATAAATAATTTTACGAGATAAAAAAAATGCTAATGAATCTCTCGTTTGATAAATAGATAGAAACAAAAAAAAAGTAGATTTCTTTCAAAAAATCGGGATCAAGCTAAAATATTTGAAATGAATGCATTTGATTATGGAATGAGAGCTTTGTAAACTTGAAAGAATGACCATTGGAAGATACGCATACATTATTTACGGTTAAATAAAAGAAAATAGGGTGACCGGGTGTAACTGGCCATATGAAAGTGTGATGGGGTCTTTTTTTTGTAAGAAAAAAGGAAAGATTTAAAAAAGCTTAGCTTACCAAGCGGAAGTTTGAAAGAGTCGTGAGGACGGAGGGGATCCAAAGCAGCACCGATCCCAGCTGGAAAGTTTGGAGGAAGTAGTGGTCTCGGTCCAAATCCGAATGGGGCGAATGGACCTCCATGACCTGCCAAGTAATCTGTGAAAAAACAGACTGCTCATTATGACTCACTATCAATATTTAGTTTCACACATCTTTTAAGATAAGATGCGTCATCATAACATAATCAAATAAAAATATTCTAACGATAAGAACTACATTCTTGGGGCGACTTGAGACACGCACATATCCAATCTCTCTCTTCTTTTGTGGAATCGAAGCCTGAATTTTCTCTTCAATTTATCTTATTTTTCCTCAAACAAGGACCATGTATCTTTTATACCCAAAAGGGTATTTAACTGGTCTTGTGTCTGAGGTTGATCTTTTGGCTTTGCTTTATTATCCCACTCATATGAGTGATATGATATGATGTGAATACAAAACGCTGTGATTTAGACAGATCCCCGTTTACGTCCCGTTTTTACTGCTCCCTCTAAAAAATGAACCCAGTTCAACATCAACAGTTTAAGAAAGAAAGAAAATGTTATTTTTGTTAGAGATCAAGCCAAAAGTTTTTTTACGACCAGCACCACCATCGCCACCAAATATATTATGAAGTAAATATACTTAGGTATACTGATTTTTTTCTATGGTGGCGATTGGAAAAATCATAAAAGCGAGTTGTAAAAAAAATTCCAAATTCTCCAAAGGAATATCAAAGAGGATGAAGTTTCTCCTCTCATCCGTCTTATTCTCACTTTTTTCTTACTACATAACTGGTCTCTTTACTATGGCTTGGTGTGTTTTTCCCTCCCGGAAAAAAATATGATGAAGCGTACAATAAAATATTATCGAATGGAGTGGATTGCTTTGGTCGGTTTGGTTGATTCTTTTATTTTTTCGCGGACCTGACTTGCTGACTTGACTGATAGACGGATGATGATGAAGATGGGGAGGATGATGACATGACAAATTTTCTTTTATTGTGCAGTCACCCATCCCATTCATTTCTGTTGATGAGGGGATATCATGTCATATATGACAATTCCCTAGATTTTTGTTTTTTGGTTTGCCCCAAAGTAAGCCATGTCGTGATCGTAAAAATTATATGGAGAAAAATCATATCGTCAGAGTAGGTATATCATTCTATATTTGTATGAAACTTCTTATGAAGCCACTTTTAAAGAGAAAAAAGTCTCCATCCTTCTCCTCTACTCCACATCCTAACTAATAAAGTTGCATTTGTACACAATTTGAATCTCATGCCTGGATGGTTGGTTAGCTTCCCTTGTCTGGATGGATGCATTCCGTTCATTGTCTCTTTTTCTCGTGCAGAAAATGCATTAAAGTAAATTGGGTTCATATCATCATCATCATCATCATCCATTCCTTGTGTGGAGTGGATCCCCACTTCATATTGAACTAAAGATGAAGATCGGGAAGGTGGAAACAAAAGAAGGGAGAGAGATGGATATGTACGGCGCTTTGTTATTGTCTTGTTTGGGTGGATGGATTGATACGTTACGTATTACGTAATAATAGGCATCCCATTCAAAACTACGGTAAGGTTATAATGATGATTACGACAAAGTAAAATCGGCATGCCTGAGTTATTATCTATTGTAATGAAAAAAGGGGCGAAAAAAATCGGTTTGTTGCTTACGAGTTTTAGACCGTGGTTCCCTTGGTCCATCCACAGTCACTTTGATCGCTTTGTTGTATGTGGTGACAAGTGGTGGCAATGTTCCCACTGTGATTGTCAACGTGAAACTTTTCCCTTTGGGAAGCAGAAAAATATGAATAAAAAAGATATACATTTTTTACAACCAAATTTTATCTTCATGAAAATTAAAAGACGAAATCAAAGAAAAAAATTCAGTTTCTAAACTAAACTGCATTGTCGATTTGTATGAATTCCCATTGTCAGTTTTAGTTTTGCTTTGGTTGGGAATTCCTGTTCTGGGGGGAATTTTTTGTTTTTGTCAAAATAAATTGCAACTTACACTTACCACGACCAGACCGTCCCACAAATCTAAGGTCATTGAATTTAGCCACTTGATTCTTCATGATGGCCGTAGCATTCCTTAGCTCTCCACAGAAATTTTCGTCATTTCCGGCTCGGACGGTGACAATAGTGCCGTCCATGACGTCACCCAATGCTATCACCTTGAATGCGATGGGGAGGGTTTTGTTGGAGCGCCAGTGGTTGGGAAGGACTGTGCAGATTAGGTTGGGACTACCGGTTCGGACTAGCTCTCCTCCTGGGGCTTCCGTGATCATTTCGTTGAGGAGACGCTCCGTCATTAGCTATGTTGAAAATGAATGATTTAAAATGCATATAAATGTCGTAATGAGAAAATTCACACGCCATTAAAAATGATGAAAACCAAAATTCTAACTCTCACGCACCGGAGGTAATGTAGTCGGGAAAAATGCTGTGTTTCCAACCATCTTGAATTATTTGGATCTTTAACTCGAATTGAACTTTCTTAACAGATCAACGTTGTAAGATTATCTCGTACAGTTTAATTGAGGTTGAATGATTACACCCAACAAATGTTTTATTCACGAAAAAGTATAGAATTCTTAATCCAGGTCAATTTATTTTATGTTGTGATCCTTCTCATGACTAACCTCCGTCGAAAGAATTGTCACTTAATTTATTTAATTAAACTCTATTCGTAATATAAAAAAGTATGATGAGGTAGTCGGATGAACTCACAAGAAATTACAAAAAAATGTTTCAAAGTGAGAGTACAAAATTTTCCTATGTATGCCTCGCTGAGAAAGACAGTAGGTTGAAGTGGCACTCAAACACAAACATATTTTTATATACCAGCCCACTTTCCCCAGGTCTTTGGAACAGGCTCACGCATGCAAAGTTTATTACCACAAAACCACAAGTGGTCGGGGCACTTTGAGACTTTCTCTCTTCTACACAGTCACTCCAGTTCTTCACATGCGATGAGGGTTGCTTTTCCTTTCTTCGTTCTAAGTCTACTCCCACCAAAATATTTTACCCCTTCTGAAAAATTTTTTCGTTTTCCTAGAACTCTTGTCAGAAGTGTATTATTTCTTCAAGAAAAGGGAATCTTGTGTCCGTTTTTTTCTTAAGTAATTTTTATCCATTCTAGTCAAAGGAACGTGAACAACTTTTCCCTTTGTGGTTTTCCGGCTTCGGCTTTCTTATCCTTTCATGCTTCCGGTTCATTCCACTAAAGCAATTCTTCAATGAACTCGCACCCTTATTAAGACGATTTTATTTAATAGCACAATATTTATTGACTAGTTTCGTGCAATTGCCTTTTTCACGAAGACAAAATGACTTGTGTATTATTCTTCGAATCACAAGTTGCGTATAAATAGTTATTGACGATTAGTATATCAATACGTTACTGACTTGTCCAACTTGAGACATTAATTTTTTTCTCACATTGCACCAGAGAAAAACTTCACCTTTCCCACAACCTCGTCCACCCACACGATACTATTTTCTCCTTTAATAACTTTTTCCATTTTTTACGACACTACCGCATCCACAACCCGAAAAAGAGATTTTGAATGAGCCTCCGTCCCCACAACAGATTGACATATAAGGCTCTTCCAGTAGCGGATCTTGGTCCTCTTTGTAAGAAGAATTTTTTTTTATGGAGAACCTCGAAACAGCCCAAGCCTCTAACCAAGGAAAAGCCCAAGAAAGCTACCACACACAAAAACAGCCACCACATCACCCACCACCAGCACTGCACCATCATCATCACCATAGCCATATATACGGTTAGAAAAAAGCCGTGGTCTGGGCTTCTGGCATTCAATCCTCCCATACCCAAAAATTTTCTCTTTTTTCTAGCATCAAGCATAAGCATAATCATCATAAAAAACTTTTTCCCAAGAATACACTGAGAAAAAAAATAGGAAGCAGGATAGCATCTCTTCAAAACTCACTCCCTCATTATTACAAACCTAAGTATATCGAGGATGATGATGAGCATGAGAAAAGAGAGAGCAGGGAAGAAGAGTAATTTTTCTGGTTCTCCCCAACACACAGAAGAGATTTTTTGGCTGGCCAAAAACATCCCTCCTTTTTGGGGTGTGAAAAAAGAAAACGACGAGGATGACGAAGAAAAGTTTGGGGAGAAAAAATGCAAAAGGAGGTAGGCAAGCACGATTCTATGCATAGTAACACCATATCATTATGGGAGGTTTTGGAGGCCTCGTCTTCATCATAATCTTGTATATGAGTGGGGGGAAGCATAGTGAGGTAACGGTATGGCGGTGGTGGTATGGCATGGTGGTGATACTCCTTACTTCTCCTGTGGTCCTACACAACACTATATATGGAGAAGTGGTGGTGAAGTTTCGTGGTGACTGTTTTGTGTGCTGCCTCTGCCTCCTCCAAGAAATGGATGGTGATGATCAGGGAGGGGAAAAGAATAGGGAAAAAACTCGGAAGCACCGGCTTCATTTTAATTCTCACAGAGAAAAATAACGGGAACGTTACCGGAATGAACGGGAGGAAAAGATATTGTCACTGTGCCGGTACTATGGGATCTCGATCTATGCATATCTTACCATGTATTTTGCCATTCCTTTTTTTTTGTTTCTGAAGAAGGGAAAGGATTGAAGGAAAAAGTTGCCCCAAAAAGTAGGAAATTTTTATGTATAAAAATTACATTCCACTCGGTATTCATTTTGGTTGTGTCGTGTGACGCAGTAGGAAGGAGAGAGAAGGAAAATGGGAGATGATGATGGGGCAGAGGACGAGGAGGTCGCGTAATTCTTATTTGTTCAGTATGCGGATGGCCATGGCAAGGCGTGGGATAATAGTGAGGAGGTGGTGGTTGTGTATCTGGCTTAAGAATTTTTGGGGTTTGGGATTGTAGTCGACGTAGTGGATTTTTTAAAATTAAATTTAGCAAATTTTTTATTTTTAGGTTGGAATTTTAGATTGGATTTTAAGTTTAGATTATTCCAGCTCATTTTCTCAAGGATTATGCATTTTTGTAATTCGGAATTGATGCTGCCTCATTCGTTACATCCGACCCAACTGAGAGTGTATCTAACTACAAGATAATAAATAAAACCGATAAAAAAATAAAATATGGACATCTAATTGATTGAAAAAATTGAGCAACTTTCACAAATTCTTAATGACCGGAAATAATGCAGAGTTCATACTTTCAAACCTTTATACTACAGCGTCAGCTTTAAAGCACCTGTTGTTCCTTTCCCCTGTTGTTGTTATTGCCTGGAGTTTGGAAACTTTGGGAAGAAATATGCCCACTCTGATATATATTCCACGCACCTTTCCATTTTTATTATTTCTTTCATGTCGTTGGTGGGGTCTCATTGGGGGTAGGTTTTTTGGTTGCTGTATGGAACCACACCACTGGTCTTGGCAGTGGTGTGGGCGGTGGTAAAGCCAAAAAATTCACATAAGACTTTTGCCATGTCTGCCTGACTCTATCCATGTATATCCGACTCCTCTCATTCCCCTTCTGTGGAAACCCATATGCATTATAATTGAGAGCGGAGAAAGGAGGAGAAAGTTTAAGGAAGAAGATGTGGAGAAAGTGAAAGAAGGAGGAGGATTTCCCTTCAGTATGTAGCGGAGAAAGTCGGGATGTTCCAACGCTCCTGCTGTAGCGGTTCCATTGCTGGCTAGCCCAAGTGGTTGGGTTGAGGAAAAAGGAGAGAAAGGCATTCACATGGAAGTACATTATGGAAAGTTCTGGTGGGAAGTATATTAGGCAGACTATGTGTGGAGAAAGGAGCATCTGGAAGGCTCAAAAAAGGAAGGAGCAGCAGGGTCTTATTATGCTTGCAAGGACGATTTCTTCATCACCAAAAAGGAGACTTCTTTTCTGGTAGAGGCTTGAGGGATTTGAGGCTTGCGCTGAGGCCTGCCTTTCCCTTCCCTTGGCCAAAATATGTATAACGTGGGCTTCCACTTTCTTCCTCCACATGATGAGCATGAGCCTTCTCGGAACATTTCGTTTCATCTCCACGACCAAGCACAAGGCGAGCCAACTTTCTCCAAAAGCATCCAGTATGGATGGAGAGCAGCAGCTTGTTCATTTTTTCCCTTATGACCCCATTTCGGGGCTAGCCAAAGCAATCCTGTTCCAGCCAAGAATACGTGGTCGTACTTTTTGGTTTGGTTAGCCGAAGCGAGGCCAAAAAAGCAGATAAAACTCCACTACAGAGAGAGGGAGAGCCAGTGTCTGAGCGTAATACATCCAACCCAATCCAATGTTGGCGAGATGATGCTCTGTCGTTCCCCGTTCCTTCAATTTTTTAGGGTAGCCGAGCTCACCAGAAAACGTGGTTCCATTTGAGGATAACCCCTAACTCCCTCCATCTATGTAGGCCTACTTCACTCTAAAATACTGCATCAGACTGGGCTATACTCTCCTCCATTCCATTCCAATTTAGAGTTGTGTAGTAACCTTTCTCTAATTCCTTCCTGGGCAATGCAGATATCACATCCGGCTCTGCCATAAATATATTTTTTATGGATTGCATTGCAGTTGTACTTACGGTTACCTATGCTGTCCTCACTCACTTCTTATCTATTATTTCAGTTTAGTATCCATTTTCCTTTCAGCATTCAAATTCTCAACAAATTATACTTTATTTTGTCAACCTTCCTTGTTCGATTGCCCTTTCTTCTTTCACCTCAACCACTCAAATTGCTTGTATTTTCCCACTAGAGACTAATCATCCCGATCTAAAAGGAAAGACATATGATGACATATCATATCAACTGTCGATTTATATCACATTACATTATTTAACCTTTCACCCGTCACATATCCGATCCCCCTTGAAATGGAGAGAACAAACAGGATTCTTTTTTTAGAAACAAGTTAAGTGAGCAAAGTGACACTTTCAATCGCCATCACTTTCGTTCTTTTTTTTTCTTAAAAAAAAAGAAGTGAGTGTAAAAGTGTGATCACTTGACTTTTCACTTCCTTTTTGTTTTTTTCATCTCCGGTATCATCATCTCTCTCCCTGGTCTTGAAATATGTCTATTTTTCTTTGCCTTTTTTCCAGCCGACATTTTTTTCTAAGTAACAAGGAAGGGCAGATTATTTCAGGAGAATATCAGATGACAAGAATGACACATGTTTCAAAATGCGATCAAGCAACACCCTAATTTCCTCTGTGAATTGGATATATCCTTTTTTTTAAACTTGTGATCCAATATGAACCCGAGAGGAGTGGATGTTAAGTTAAGCTTTGAAGTATTTTTTTTTTACTTTCTTTTGCTTCCTCTCTCTTCATGCTGGAGGCGTGACAAAAATATTATGTTTTTGTGAAGTTGACGGTGACGATGATGATGCTTGGCTTGGTAGTGATGGAAGGAAAGCGGGAGAGAGATTTTTTCTCCCTTTTTTGTGTACATTTCTACTTTGTATGAATTTAGCTTTCCCCCTCTCCGCCTTTAAAAAAAATTCTCGGGTTTATTTCCCCCGCTGTGTGATATGAATTCATCCATTTCTCCCCCTTTTTTCTCCTCTTTAAAAAAAGAAATACTCGGAAACGAGAAAGTTGAGGAGAAACAAGCTGTTGTGAAGTTGTAAAGCTATCAAAATGTCATAAAGCCTCTTTTTTTTCCTTTGAACTAGGATATCATGCCTTTAAATGGTATGGTATAGGGCATGCCATAAGGAGTGGAGTAGACTTGTCATGCTGTGTTTTTTTTATAAATGGGAAAAAATCAAGAGGAAACAAAAAGTGCAAGTGTGGAAGACAAAAAGAAAGAGGCTTGATGATGTGACATGGATTTAGGGAGTATTTAGGAGAGCGGAAGTTTTTTCCTAGTTTATTATCGTCCTGGATAGCTTGTTAGTTTATAATAAAAAAGGAAGTTTATTAAAAGTACCTGGTTTAGTTTTAGCAGGAGGGAAAATGGGAGAGGGGGAACATAAAAACTTGCATCGATCAAATAACAAGCATGACGGGAGAAGTGAAAACAAAATAGAAATGAACGAAACAAAATACAAAAAAAAGAGACAGGCACAACGTTTTGTTATCATTTAAGTATAATGATGATGATGATTTTGATAATGATATGATATATACCCATGTTACAGGAACTGTTTAGCATGTCATGTTTATCTCACTAATTTATACAAAGACGCGTTTCCTTCCTGTCAACCAATTAGTAAGGTAATCAAATACTCCTGAGCAATATGCTTTACCGAGCGCGCATGAAAATAAGTCATTTCAAAAACATAATTTGGTGAACCATCCCATTTTAGTGCAGATTGCAATATTCTCATCGGAATATCCATCCATTCCCAATATGGGAGTACTTTATGGCTTGTCTGGTTGACCAAAGGGTAAACCCACCTTCCAACCATAGATATAGATAGATCCAAACCATGAAGACCACCAATGATTCCAGCGTTTTCCATAATAATCTGGCGTTGGTCTGGTTTACCAGTCTGCCACACCGCACCACCGCTCCTATCCATGAAATTGGCTATATGTGTGGGAATATTGATTTGAAATTTATTTATGAG
>JAQGAG010000209.1:0-20358 GCA_034696835.1 Lepidocyrtus lignorum
TTATTATTATTCTGAACGCGTCACATTGACATCGTCAGTGATTGATTCTTTTTTTAAAGAATGATGCAAGCTTTCAATAGTTTCAATGAAAATGAATATGGGTAATGGAATAAATATATTTTGCATTGTTGGATTTTTTTCAAAACATACGTTCGTTTTTATTTAATTCAGAAATTCATATGCATTTAATAATACACATATCATCATCATATTATTCTAGTAAGGGTTCCTTGCTTCATGTTTACATACGAATTTCTCTACGTAATTTAGTAATCATTGTTAAAGTTATAGTTAGTTATCATAATCATATATGCTATTACGCAACTACTTAGATAATATTGATAATAGTAATAATCGGTATCTTTTTAAGTATAGCTAACAACATAACAAGTCAATAAGTATTAAAAATGTGTTGTATTTTGTTCATATCTATAAAAAACTTTCTTTAAAAAAAAGTCCACAAAAAAGGAACAGATTAATTTATGTGTTTGTATGTAGAGAATATCATCTTGAATTGTACAGTTATTATGCGAGACTAAAACAGGCTTTAAAATGCATTTTTTTCTTCGATAATTAAAATGTTTTTACACTTAAATTATGTTACTATTTTCTTCTATAGTTTAATAAAAAATCCTTTATTTATTTATGCACAATCATGATTACAGCTGTAAATATATATATTTATTTTTACCGCAGTTGTGAGGATCAATAATAACAATAAGTTATGTATAAAAGTTTAACTTTCCATTTGGAATTACCGTGTAAGATTAGAAGAAACATTATTCACAGTTACTTAAATTGAATTACTTTGCTGTAGTGCTGTATTCAGGAACCCTATCAGTACTCTAACCCCTAACGTTATATGTACATTACATTTAATTTTACAAAACAATTTATGCATTTTTATCTTTCCAAGTTGTTCAAATTCTAAATACTATATACGAGTCAATACAGACATTTAGGTTTCTACTTTTCTGTAATTTAAGACATCATAAAACTTGATCAATTAATTTATTACTGACATTTCCTTAACTAGGATAAGAGCAATAAACTCCTGAGATTTCTTAAAACACGAGAGGCTCGAAAATCTAAACCAAATCGCCTAGCGTAATGTCATATTATTATTATGCACGTATATTAAGTTCTCAGGTAGGCTTAGTATAGGGCTGTCTCGGCCATTAACAAACTTATAATTTTGTTTGCATTAATTTATTATTTGGAGTCGTCGTGTTCCCTTTCCCTCATTTTTATAACTGCTTCCTCTAGCCGACTGGACCGAGCGGAGCTTCGGGTTGTTCTTCCTCCTTCACGGAACGGCAGCATGGGTTCTTCCTTAGCTAGGCGTTCTTTCTTTTTCACCATAAGAAGCTGACGCTCAGCCGCAGTAAGTCCTTTGTGTGAATTATCCCCTCCATGCATATCCCGTTCCCTCATCCGTTCCCGTTTTTCTCGTCTTGTTTCCATTTTTTGTTGAGCCATTTCCTTTTCCAATTCGCTACTTTCTGCGATTAATTAATTATTCAGTTTTTAAATTAGCGGGTTTGCGGGTCTCGTACTTACGAGTTGATTTTGCATATTAGTTTTTAATCATTCCGCATTCCTCTTAATATAATTTTTGGATATTTTTAACATTTTGTGCCTACCTTTCAGCACAACTCGCTCAGCATTTTCCCCTGGTGAATCGTCGTCCGGCAAATCATCAGCATGATTACCCATCAAACTTTTTAAACTCTCGTCATCAGAATCCTCCTGCGAAGCAAACTGCGACGAGAGAGGAAGGCTCAATAATGACGGTGGCGGTTGTTGAGCTGCGGCTGGCGAAACTGACTGAGCTTTGGGTCTCTGCAATTGAGCTTGAGCCGCTGCAAGACTTTCCGCAAAATCTTTCTTAGAAACGGATGGAATATTTAGTCCAGGTATGTTAGCAAGGGATGGAGGGAGACCGCTGCTGCTATTTGATTTTCCTCCTTGAGAACCTTTCTTATTACCAGAACCTGAAAGACCATTCATCAGCGATCCTTGCCCCAAGTTTCCAAACGCCGGATTAGACATTCCTGCTCCGAATGGAAGGGAGCCTAAACCAAGTGGATTGTACATCAAGCCGGGATTGGGGAATAGGAACGGAAGCATATTTTGCATATTTTGGGATGCAGAGGACGATGAGGACTTTTTGCTCTTATCATCTTGTTGTTTCTTAGACGCAGATGATGGAGTTGAGGATCGTTGCTGATGCTGTTGATGTGATGTATCTTTGCTTGAACTTCTCTCTGAAGTATTTTGACCATCTCTATCTCTGCTACTATTGCCCCCTCCACTCTTTTCATTTCCAGAGCCAGGCATTCCGGGCATGTCAGTGCCAAGGCCACCAAGTCCAGGCAATCCAAAACCGAACAAATGATTAGATAAGCCCAAGTTACTAAGATTGCCCAATGACCCAAGGTTTCCCAGTGAGCCCAAATTGCCAAGTGAGCCAAGTCCACCAAACGGCATGAATAGGGGATTCTTCGGATCCAGAGATCCCAAGGGTAGATTTGCTAGTAGGTTAGGGTTGAGTGAGGACAGACCTGAAAACAATTATTCGGTATTATAAATAACGTTACTTGTCTTATGAACAATAAAGAAGCCGGATTATTAGTACACTTCGATTCCTTCATAAGATGCTTATAATTTACCTGGTAGATTAGCGAATGCGCCTAAATTTGAAAAAGCATTTGCACTTGATGTCGGGACATTCACTCCACTATTTGAACCGGATGTGACAGGTGGACTAGTCAACAGCGGAGGTCTTCCCGGTCCCTTCTTCTTTTCCCCTGAAAGTCTCCTCTGCAAGTCAGTGGGAAGGTTGCCTTTCTCCTTAACGAGCTCTGCCCACTTAGGATCTACATCATACATTGGATTTTCCAGCAGCCATTGGCCTAAATGTTTCAGCTGCGGAGCCTTCGGTCCAGTAATCTATTGTAGATTTATAATTTGGTTAGAGAATGATTAGTGATTTACCGTTGATTAAAAAAACGAGATTCAAACATTGATTTTAAATTCATTAGAAATAAGAAATGTTACCTTCTTTCCATTAACACGATGCATCACAGTTACATTTTCGTCTCCGTTTAATTTATTCCAGTCCATTAGCAAAGGATCAACCCTTGGCCTTCTTCTTCTTCTTCCATCCATCATTTCAGGACTGGGTGGCCGTTCTGGGGTTAAGTTGGCATGCTCCGCCAGCCACTTGTTAACCTTTGCATCCTGAGAGAACAAGTCAAACTTTGGTACCGCCATCTCTGCTAATTTACTTAGGTCGTATTTTGGAATTTCTGGAAGCTTATTTGAGGAGCCATGCTGTTGTTGACTACTACCACCTGCATTCCTTCCTGAACCCTGCTCTTTTTTACCACCCGATGTCTGATGGGGAGAAGTGACAGAGGCAAGGTTGGCACTGGCTTGTGCCAACTTTGTTAATTCTTTCAAATCTGTTCCGGCATTTTTAAATAGCGACAAGGTTGCACTGAGCAAAGGATTATTTAACAGATTTTGCATAGTGGTGTGATGAGAGTCCTTGGAGGAGGAATGAGAACCTGAACCGTCTCTAAAAGAGGATGGTGGATTTGCAAATAAACTTGCGAGTGCTGATGTTGGGTTGGTATTGCTATTTCCACTACTCCTTTTCTGAACATTGGGTGGAGAAGCAAACGCGCCGGCAAGAAGGTTAAGTCCACGATGTCCCATATCCCGCTCTCTATGGTGGTCGCGATCTCC
Organism: Lepidocyrtus lignorum; assembly: GCA_034696835.1. NCBI lineage: Eukaryota > Metazoa > Arthropoda > Collembola > Entomobryomorpha > Entomobryidae > Lepidocyrtus > Lepidocyrtus lignorum. Next base: position 3,754 of record JAQGAG010000209.1, read on the forward strand.
TCGGTCCCTCTCCCTTTCCCTGTCCCCACCTCCTCTATCTCCAGCTCCTCGTGATGTGGAAGGCCTTCCGAGATTTTGGGGAATGTCGCGGTCACGTGGATGTTGTTGACCTTTTAGAGCAGAGCCTGGAGGCGAAAAGATATTTTGTCCTTTGGACGCTGAAAGTCCGAAGACGATCTCGTCTAATTTTCTTCTCTTCTTATCCTTCCCAAGAGTTAAAGGTTGACTCTGTTCCAATTCAGAGGGTTCGGGTTCTCCTAGTTTCCGTTTCTTTAATTTATCAAGCATACTTTCTAATTTTGATTGTTTTTTAGTTCCAAAGCTGAGGTCGAATTCTCTATCGGGACTAGCAAGTTTCTGGATTTGTGAACGGGATGGCTCCTTAGTCCGTCTAAAATTAAAACAAGTATTTATTGAATCCCATATGCTTACAAAAAGCTTTAATGTCATAAGAATATCTATACGTATAAAATATATATTCTTACGATGGGCCAGACAAGTCCATAGGCGCAGAACCGGAGTGGTTATGTCCAGACCCTCGTTGTTTCTGATGATCACGGTCCGAGGGTGTTGGCAGTGCGACAGGTGTAACAGTCACATTGTTCAGAGCCGGAGATGTAAGCGTCACAGGAGTGACGGTAACACTGCTGAGAGATGACAAGGCAGACATTGCAGCTGCTGCAACAGAACTCGATGGAGAAGACTTGACACTTAGATCTAACGAGGAAGATTGGGATTGAGGAGGCGTAAAATGAGTTTGCGGGGATCGACGATGAGTGGCTGGTGAATTGGATCTCCGTGATCCATGCGTAGCCGCCCGGAGTAGCGAAGGAGGAGGAGGGAGGTGTTGATGAGCATGAGCTGGAGGGGGTGGTTGGAACTTTTGATCTCCATATTTCGATGAGCCGTATTTCGAAGATCCTCTTCCCCGTTTATTCCCGCCACTGACAGGCTCAGGTTGGGTTAGCGGAGGCATATCTAATTCGCTAGTTAAACCGGAAAGCACTTGGCTTAAGTGGCTTGTAGCATGGGAAAGATCTCTACCCTTTCTCAGAGCCTCACTGAGTGTACTTCTGGTACTGCCACTTGAAGACACCACGGGTGGAGGAGGAGGTTGATGAGATTTCGGTGGCATTCCTTTCTGACCATGGACATTGTTGTTAAGCAGAGCTTGCAACTTTGCCCGTTCAGTTTCCACATCAATGGCTATCCTTCTTCTCCTTCCCCGTCTACTTCCAGTTCCAGTGGACGTTACAACAGGGGGCGGTGGTGGTACACTTACCACTGGAGGGGGTGGAGGCTGGGATACAACAGGCGGGACGGAACTTGCTACATTCGATGAAGGTAAACTCATGATAAGATCTTCAGGGGGTGCAAGATCGGACTCCGATGTCTGAGACTCCCTCAACATATTCGTTGGGCCGTCTGACACACTCGGCATCCTATCAAAGTCAAAGATGTCGGTAACGCCAGCTGAGCTGAAGAATTTGGACACTGGCCATTCACTCTTCTCCACAGCGTGAACGATATGTTCCAATCTAATCTGAATTGCTCTATCCCTCGGCCATCTAACTGGATTCATTTGATTCAGCAAACTACTAAGGCTTTCAATGTTACCACCACTGTCAGTATTGAAAGTCAGGCTGGCACTGAATGTTGAAGAGTCTGTGGAAAATTGTGCCGCCTTTTGTTTCATTGTCGCCATGAAGTCCTCAGAGTTCACAGGAATTAGTGGAGGAATTGGTGGAGGACCAGTTGAGGAAACTGGAACTGGCAGGGGCGGTTGAGCTAGCAATGGTGGTGGTCCTGGCATGGAAAATTTTTGAGAAGAGCCCTTCACCTGAAGTTCTACCTTTTTCTCCGCTGGTACCTTTATTGTAATCTTTAGCTCGTCCTTGATTTCTAAATTAATTTCATTCATTTCAGCTTCTTTTTCAATTTCCTTTTCAGGATCTGTGGTTTTCTTCTCTTGGTTGAATGGCGCATCATTTGCTGGCAAAACAGCTTCCTCAACAGTAAGCTTTTCGATGGGCATCACCTCTGCATCTTCTACCGTATCGGTCCGTGTTTTATTTTCCAAGTCGTTTTCCTTCGTCTCTATTTTCTTGGGTTCTGTGCTGTTACCATTTTCTTCCTCTTCCTCTTCCTTAACCAGAACCGGCGTCTTCGTTGAATCCCCCTTCTCGCCTTCAGCAACATTTTCCAAATCAACGGGACTGACGTCCTTGTTTTTCTCCTTTCCGGTTTCTTCATCTACTTCCATAGGCTCTTGTTTCATCTTTGTACACAAAGGTTCAGCTAGTCCACTTGCATCTACCTCCATTTTTTCTTCCTCCTGCTTTTCCAGTTCAAGACCTTTAAATACTTCCATGTTCTCGTGTTTATCCTTTAGGCAATCCTCTTCTTCGACTTCTGTATTGTTAGGTTTGTCTGTCAAAAGTGCATCCTCCTCTTTATCTTTTTGATATACATCTGAAGATTTATCTGTAGCATTTACTTCCTTCTCTTTCTCATATGGACCCACATCAGACGGTTTTTCTGAATGTTTTACGAAGGTTTTTTCCTCCTCTCCGTCTACTTCTGGCAATTTTTCTGGTAGGACTGATTCGTTCCCCTTTCCCTTGTCGGTTGTATCGATTTCGGTTTTATCTTCTTTCTCCACCTCTTTCTCTGCGTTTACTAACATTTCAGTTTCGGAGTCCTGCTTCTTCTGTTCTTCCTTTTCCTTTTTAATGTCTTGAATTTCAATGTCAACCATATCTGGTCGCAACCGCTTTGCAGGAGGCTCGGTTACTTCCTGTTCAATTTTAGGCTTCTTCTCTTCAAGGGCCTGAATTTGCATTTGTTTCCAACGGGCCTTTTCCACATGATCAATCAGCGGTTCTCCAGCAATGTGCCTACGAAGAATTTCTCGAAACGAGAGCTCCGGGTCGTTGAGGTAAAATAGGTCGGTTCGGCCAAGGCCATGTCTCGCGGCTCCGTATAAGAGGTCTTTGTCATGCTTTCCGGGGATCCACCATTCAGGCATATCAAGTGAGTTTTGACAGAGTAATAGCTTTTCATCCAGTTTATCGTTAGTAAGTATCTCTTCTCGAATTTTCGTAAGCAAGTCGATTCTTTCTAAGGTTCTTTTTGCTCGTTCTTCTGGCATGGGATCAACAGGAACTTGGATTGATTCTGAAAGTAATTGCAAATGAAATACTTAAGTAAATTTAAAGTAACAGTAACACTTATGTATTTAAGACTTCTACGGACTACAATAATTTTAAACCAAATCAACTTACCAAATTCTAATGGCCAGAGATAAGGGTGAAATTTAGAAAAACAAACAAAAATAAATAAAAAAATTATTTTATTTCATGCATAGGACTAGAGTAATAAAAGAGTAGACTGAGTAGAGATTTAAAAGAATGGATAAAATACACGAGATGTGTTATGTTATAACGTACCTTCTTCTTCTGTCAATTTCCTCTTACAAACTTGCTTTAACATGGCATAGAACGATCGGAAGTACTCAGTTAGAGTGCCGTCAAATTTCTTATCTAATCTTGACACTGCACGAAATTTTGACCAATCATATTTGCCATCCATTCTATTTGTAAATACAAAGGTTACATAAAATATGAAATAAAACCAAACATCATTGATTTAATAAACCAAATAAACTATACTTTATTGACGTTACCTTTGAACCCCAAAAGTAGAAATGGTTTTGCAGAAGTCATTTTCCTCCTTCTTCGACCATCTGCGTTGAAGCATTTCTAATTTCTGCATTTCTCTTTCTCGCACAATTTGCTCGATCTTTTCCTTTCTTTCCAATCGCTGTGAAATTATAAATATTGCAAACATCAATAATTAAACAAGAAAATCAGTACACACGAACCGTAAGCAAAAAGTTATTTTACAGTTATTATAAATGTACCTTAGCCTTTTGTGCATTTTTAATTTCTTCTTTCTTGAAATTCCTTTGGAAAGAGGTGATTAATTTTCTTAAACGATTATTAAGGTCAGATACTGTTGGAAAGTCTAGTTTGCCATCTTTGTTTGCCTGGTGGGGTTCTTGAATGTCTGTTCCAGGTAGTACGCTAAGGTCGGAGTTTGAAGGTTGGGCAACTTCATCAGTTTTACTAACTACAGTTTCATCATCAACCACAGAGGCTGCACATGTTTCTGCCGTGTGTAAGGATTTGTCAATGGTATCAGTCTTATGGTCATCCTCTAAAACAACGCTCTTTAATTCTGCTTGAGTTTCGATAGTTTCTTCAATTTCACAGGTGGCGGTCACTTCCTTTGAATCTGTTTTGCTGATCTTTTCGGAATCATCTTGATTTTTTTCGTCCTCTTCGTTCGTTTTGGTCTCCACTGGTTTTTCAGGTACATTTTTGTCCGTAGTTTCTTTTTCATCATTATCCTTATCTGGAACCGCTAAAATTTCATCGACTGTATCGATTGGAGAAATAACTGTTTCTGTAGCTGTATCTTTTGACACAGCCTCATCAACTTCCATTTGCTCAACTTCAGCTTCTTCAGCCATGCTTGGGATACATTTGCCTACTTCGGCTGCTATAGGTTCCTGATTATCCTTGATTTCGGAAGCTTCATTTGTCGCATCAGACAACTCCGTAGTTTTACTCTTCTCCACTGAAAGTTCAGGTTTTTCTTGTAAAGATACTTCACTCTCTATTGCAATTGATTCTTCTCCAGTTTCCTCCTTCTTGTCGTCTTCTTTGTTTTCCATGCTGTTGCTAGACTCGTCAATTTTTTCAGCAGCGGCAGAAGCTGCTGCAGCCGCTTGGGCAGCTTTACTTTTCTTCGCGTTCTTTCCGCGTTTTCTTCCCCTCCTTTCTTTCTTAACTTCCTTCTTGACGGATTCTAAGTTACTGTTGTCGTCGTCTTCATCCTCTCCTCCAACGGCCTTGTCAAGCTCTTCTTCATTCCTGAAATAAGTAGTTTTTTCTTTAACATAAAGATTACTGTTTACCATTAATGATTTAGAAAAACTAAGTTCGCTTACACGTCAGCTGAAATTTCCGCTAACACAGCAGATCCATCCGGAGGGCCGCATCTCTCGAGAAAACAAAGATCTGGGTCTAATCTCATCATGTTGTACCGCTCGTAGCCATGTTTGAAAGTTCCTACAAGAAGAGACGTATCAGCGTCCCTATCCCACCATTCTAACGGACCGTTGTCAATCGTCAGCGAAGGGGGACAGAGATGACATTCGCTGAAATGCAGAAAAAATCCGTCATCAAATATAAGTCCTCTTATTTTACCTTACCCTTCATTAAACACTGGCAGCTGGCAGTTTAAGTTTAAGCGAGTGGTTCAAAAATTAAATGAGCGGACAATAAATAAGATTTAAAAGTACATATACGCAGACGTTACAGTTCAGTTTTAGAAAATATGTACCTTGCTGGAGCTCCTTTCATAATCTTACAAGCATAAGGTCCAATTATTTCACATTTTATGTAATACAGCATGCGTATTCTCAGCAAGACCCTGGACATAATTTACATAAAAATATATTAAATCTCAATTATAAATAAAGTTAATAATACTTAACGTCCAAATTGGTACTAACTTGTTAGAGTGTTTGAATAAATGCTTTTTGTAATTAGCATCCAAATGCATTTCAGCATCATATTTTTCTTCTTTTATCCAGTCATCGTTTGTTTCTTCCTCAGGAGGACTGCCCAACTTTTTCTCCTTTTTGCTCTTTCGACCTCCTCGGGAGACCGGGCTAGCCAATCCAGAATGTTTCTTGCTAAGAATACTTTCATTTACTCTTGGGTTAATGAGATCTGAGACAAAACTTTTTACTTTTTCGTCTCCCTTAAAATTGTTTACGCATTGGAGGAGCTGTAAAAATGAATCATAAAAAAGTGTAAGCTAAAAGACCGATATCATCGTTACTAAAATAAAATGGCGTTCCTTATATAAATAGAAGCTTACAATAACGCGAGCACATTCCTCCACGTTTCCAGCGGTCCAGCCTTGGCGGAACTGACCTTGTGTTAATATCTCTGACCAGCGACTCCACCTAATAAAAACAAATAGCAAATAAGGAATAAAAGCATTTCTAGTTGGGCTTCAGCAAACTAATCATGAGAGATCTTCAGTGCGCAATGAGAAGGTTGTCAACGCATAGCAAAACATTCCATCGAGGAATCTTTAGCTCGGTATTAGCATGGCAGATCATCATGAAATTGCTAAACAATTAATTTAAAACCAAGTAATTGATTTTGATCTGCATGACAGTGCATGTACGCTTACCCAAATGTAAGAAGGCCCTTCTCAATCTTGTAGCACTCGCTCTTGGTCCATTTGCCGTATTCCACGACACCATCATCCATTTGGTAGTCATCATCAAAGTTGCTTTTACGTCCACGCCGGCCTGATTTGCCACTGCGAGTTTTTCTTCCTGCTAATCAAATACAAAATTAGTGATTAGTTATTAGCATAAAATTAAATGTTTTTTTTTGGTAAATGTGTAAAATACATAATAGAGATACAACAAAATGGATTTACTAATTACCTCCACGGGTTCTATCTCCAACATTTCCTTCCTCATCAGAATCGGTAGATGACTCCAAGTCAGAAATTTCCATCATAGTCTCATCATGGCCATATCGCTTGATCTGGGTACGTCTCCTTGGTTCATTCATGAGCAGCTCATTCTTTTCGCCTAATTCATCCACTTCAATTTCCGCTTTCCTAGCCCACTTTTTCCAAAAGTCGGGATCATCCAGGTTGATATCGTCCCTACTTCCCGTTGACGCAAAACTAGCCTTTGAGAAAGTTGAGCCCTTTTCTCCCTGCTCGAGCGTAATGATTTGAGTTCTTCTTTGAAGAATGCAGTCAATGTCTTCTTCGCAAAAGGTGTCTCCAGCACTATCTTCATCCATCAAAGCCCCGTACGCTCCCCTTTTTAACAGATCTTCTACCTCCTTCTTTGAAAGCTGTTTATTTGCAGTAGTGTCCATCGTAGTTTTCGAGCCTTGATTGGTGTTCATCGATTGGAGAACCGCCTTGTCCAGGCCTAATTTAAGTGAAGCTCTGTCAAACATCTCCCTCTCATACGTATTACGGCAGACTAGCCGATATATTTTCACCATTTTGGCTTGACCAATTCTATGGCATCGGGCTTGTGCTTGAAGATCATTTTGGGGATTCCAGTCGGAGTCATAAATGATTACAGTGTCTGCAGCAGTCAAATTTATTCCAAGACCTCCGGCCTTCGTACATAGTAAAAACACAAATCTATCTGAATCGGGTTTGCTAAATCTATCAATTGCAGCTTGTCTCACTGGACCGCGAATTCGTCCATCTATTCTTTCATATGGATACTTCCTGAATATCAAGTAATCTTCGAGGATGTCCAAACATTTCACCATTTGACTAAAAATGAGCACCCGATGGCCATTTGCTTTCAATTTTGGAAGTAGCTTATCAATAAGTACCATCTTGCCCGCAGATGAAACAAGAGCTTTGTAGTACAAGTCAGGGTCACTTTCGGGAACTTCATAGACCAGTCGGTAGTCCAGCTGAATTTGCTCCTCAGCACCTGTTCGGACACAAATATTTAGAAACCATTAAATCGACACATTAAACAAACTTATTTTGACGATAGTTAACCCTAACTAACGTAACTTAGTACTATGCAAAAGAAAACTGCTTACCATTCAGAAGATAAGGATGAATACAACATTTCCTCAATTCCATCATTGTATTCATCAAATTAGGTATGTTTGAGGAATTGGTCCCTTTACTCAAAAACGAGAAGTTTTTCTCCAAAATTGCCCTATAATACTTCTTCTGCATATTTGTCAACTCCACCTCAATAATGGTCTCCTCTTTTGGAGCAATACTTTTCTCTACATCTTCTTTGAGCCTTCTCAACATCATTGGTTTTAGCAGGGCCTGCAGTTTCTGCACCTGGGTATCTGATTTGAGCTCGCCAAACTCTTTTGAAAAGTTTTCATCTGAGTTGAACTGAGCGGGTTCCAAGAAGTTGAGAAGTGAAAAAAGTTCATTGACGTTGTTCTGTAGTGGTGTGCCACTGAGTAAAACTCGATGCTCCAGATTCAGCATTCTCAACCCTTCTAACAGTTTACAATTCTTGTTCTTTAGTCTGTGAGCTTCGTCAATTATACAAAGCCGCCATGGGAAATCCCTGAGTTCCATAACGTCCGTTAGGACAATTTCAAACGTTGTAATTAAGACGTTAAATTTGTAAACGTCCTTGATATTCATTTGGGGGTTATCAGGATGTCGGTAGAACATTTCATATTCTTGAATCATGTTCCGGCTGGCAACCGAGCCATGATAAACGATCACGTTCAAGTCCGTCCAAGTTTCAAACTCTCTTTGCCAATTGGGAACGGTGGACAATGGAGCAAGTATGAGAAAAGGGCCACGGACTCCATACCGAAATGCAGATTCAACAAATGTCAAACTTTGAATGGTTTTCCCCAGGCCCATTTCATCTGCCAATATACAATTTCTCCCATTGTACCATGAGAAGGACAACCAATTCAGACCTTCCAGTTGGTACGCCCTCAATGTATTGTTATTATTGTACGTGGGACTTTTATCTAACTTCACCCACTCATGTGGTTTGGGTCGCTTCTTTACCTTCCACTGATCTTTGGATGGAGGTTTGTTAAATTTAAAATAGTGAGCGACTTTCTGTGTATCAATGTCATCTTCTAGCTCCCAAGTAGATTCCTCATACGGGAGAGACTTCCATTTAACAAGGTAATTTTTCGTTGTCTTATTGGTGAACGGATCTGTGACCTCACTAACGTCGAGAATACGATCCACCTCTATAAAATCCGGGTTAAACGGCTCTTCTTCCAGGAATTCGAAAATGTTGGAGTTCTGTTGCATTTTCTGTTTAAACCTTTTAATTTTTCCATTAACGCGTTTATCCCCCTTAAGAAGTTCTTCTTCTGTCTTCCATTCGCAGTGCAGATAGGAAAAGCTTTTGTACTTTACATAGAATTCTTCTACCTCTACAATCTGTGGTTCCTTCTGCTTTTTCTCTTTTTTAGGTTTTATATTTTCCATCGGCTTCCCATCAGCGTTTTCCTTGCTTTGTTCTATGCTTTTATCATCTGCAGAAGATTCGCATTTATCCTTTCCAGCGTCCTGGTCTTTCTTGCCTTCTTCGTTCTCGGTATTTTTATCTTCGTCTGTAGAGGCATCAACATTAACCCCTGTCAACTCAGTCTCAACTTTAAGATCAGTTTTACTGTTTTGTGTAGGTTCCTCTTCCAGTGCGTTTTCTTCAGTCTTTCTCTCACTAGAGATTTCAGACCTATCACCTTCAGGTTGAGTTGCACCATTTATGTCTTCGGTAATTGTGCTTTCCTTATCTACATTCTGATTCATTTTTGGTGACGACAGATCAGTGTTATCTTCATCTGTGGAAGCAACCGTATTTTCCGGGACTTCCTCCGATTTTTTATTGTCATCTTGGATTTCAGATTTGGGAGCCTCGGTATTATCCTCGTTCAAAGTTTTAATTTCAATTGGATCATCGTCTTGTTTCTTTTCGTCCAGGTTTTGCCTGGACGGGGTGTCCTCCGAAATCTCATTTTCTTCTAGGACTTCCTTGGTAGAATTTTCTTCGGAATTCTTATTTTCCTCTACAGTTTCGACAGTGGATTTTTCTTCGGAATTCTTCTCATTTTCCTCAGTAGTATCCACAATGGACTTTTCTTTGAAATTCTTGTCAATTTCCTCAACAGTTTCCACAATGGACTTTTCTTTGGAACTCTCCTTCTTTTCGTCGTCTTCGTCTTCGGAGGAAGAGTCCTCAATGATTTCTCTTTTCCCTATTCTCATTGAAAGAATATGTTGTACTATCATTGTGTCTTCGTCGGCAGGATTTACAAATACAAAATTAGGTTTATTCAAGGCTCCTCCATTTTCCGGAGGAGAGATCTCAGTGTCATGCTGCTTCTTTGTTTTTCCTTTGCCCTTCCCTTTTGGTGTAGGCTTCTCATCAACAACAGGAGGTGCAAGCAAGTCATCTGCAGATGGTTCCGGAACAGAAACGGCACTATCAACAGGAGGGATATCTGTTGTTACAGCGGCAGAGGCAGCTTCTGCTGCCGACTCCGATATGACAGCCTCCAGCTGCTTTAAAGCCTTTGGATTAGGCATGAGGAGATCCTCATCTGATAAGGCGAGGTCAATATCATCAATGTATTTCTTGCGACCAGTATTACGTGCAGAACGACGTTTCTAAGAGAAAATCAAATGTTATAAAAATCCCATCCATTTAGGAATTTAAACTACATACATTCGATTACTACCGAATTGAAATACATTTTGTTGAAAACTATATTGACCTTTGTACTAATCATAAAAGCAAATGACTTACATTGGAATTATCATCTTCCGGTGGTGGTGAAGGAGGCGGTGTAGCATCCAGATCGGATCCTTCGGAATCACTTCGTTTTCTTCGCTTTTTTAGTTTTGCCAAAGAGAGCATGGTCCTAAAATTAAAAAAATAATATTATTTGTTAAATTTTTTTTAAACACAAACAAATAATCATAATTCCTTTCAAATCTTAAATTAATGTAACAAAAAAATTTACTTGGTTGGTTTTTTCTTGCTGGAAGAACTAGACTTCAGCTTAGGCTTCTTAGGCTTTTTTGGCTTGACAGGAGTGACGGCTTCAACAGCGGTAGCTGCATCCGCGTCTGTGATTTCGGTGGTTACTCCTGTCCCATCTTGGGTGCTGGTATCACCTTCCCCTCCGCTGTTGAGCACAAGGGGGCCCCCTTCAGCTGGTGTGATACCAGCAGCACCAATCCCGTTTTTTTGATCCGATTCTGGAAACTCGTCGGTTTTTGGAAGTAATGATTCCAAGTCATTTGTACTTTCGCTTTCGTGCGAGCTGTTTAACTCTACAGAAGTGTCTTGACCCTTTTTCTTTCTTGATTTACTACTATAAATGAAAATATATTTCAACATTATATTAATAACAATTTATTTGAATAAATATAAGCCGTTTGTCCTCACAAAAAGCTGGTTTTGAATATTGAAATTGTGTACCTCTTAGGTGTTTTCTCCTTCGGAGGTTTCGGTTCCTTTGTCTTCTTTTCTTTAGGAGGTTTTGCTTCCCTAGGTTTTCTGCAATTCAATATTTATTACAAAACCACGTTAGAGTTTCATTTAATTAGACTGAATTGTGGTCTGAAGATGGGGGGATTGCTTTTTATAAACCAATACATATACATAGTATAAGATCATACCTAGGCTTTTTCGGCTTCTTTTCAGGCAGCTCTGGTGGTAAATCTTGAAAATCGTATACCTCATGCGATATCGGATTTGCATCTAGAGACGCTTGGCCGGGCTGATCTAAGTTCATCAAATCCTTATCCTTGGATTTTTTGGCTTTACCTCCAGCTTTACTTTCCTTGGGCTTCCTTTCCTTCTTTTTCTTCCCCTTGGGTGGAGTGTCATCTATATCAGTCTTTGGCATATCCGTGTTTGTCATTCCCTATGTGAAATAATTATATCAATTAGTCATTACGGAAATGCTCTTTGCATGCATTTTAATGTTACTCTCCAAAATTAATTTTAAAAAATTGTGCAAAAATTTTTCTCTCGCATAGGTAGGTAGGTATGTATATTTTAGTTAGTGATATCATATCTAATGCTACTGATATGATATACGCAAGAGAAGTAACCTACCTGCGGCATCTGCATATTTGGACCTGGTCCATACATTTGCGCCTGATTTGCGATTCCACCCATTGGTGGCGGTTGCATTGATTGCATCCCGTACGATGCCACTGCATTCATCCCATCCTGTTGCTGCTGCTGTTGTAACATTCTCAACCTCTCTTGGAGTTCGTTTATCTGTAGGAAGAAAATTTATTTCAAGCTTATTTAGTTGATCAACAAACACTTCTACAAGAAGTAAGACAGTTATAAAACAGGTCAGTGTCTTGGTTTAGGTAAATATATAACTACTAATTTCAAAATGAAACTCATATTCATGTTCTGTCATTACCTGCATTTGGGTTTGTGGATTTGGTGGAAGACTATACAAATGTTGTATCTGTTGCTGCAACTGATGAATTTCATAATATCTTTCCGATGATACCGGAGCACTTCCCGGTACTTGACCGGGCATCACCGCTGAGCCCATGGCGCCCATTGTCCCCACAGGTCCATACGGAGAAGGTACTGTAGGTCGCATTTGACCCTGATGAACGCCCGCAACCTGGCCAGGATAATGCGGATACTGAGTGTATCCTGCCATGTTATACTGTGACTGGGAATCAGGTCCAGGAAATCGCTGGGAAGAAGAATACTGATGTGGTCCAGGAGGAGGCATCAAGTTCCCCATTCCCCCCGGTGGCCCCGAGCTGATTCCGGTATTATACCCTTGATTTGTCTGTACATGTGTTTGTTGCTGCTGTGGTCCCTGTGGAGTGTGCGGGTAGTTATTTATCATGTTTGATACTTGCATACTAGACGGTGTTGATGCTGATGAGGGGGGAAGGCCCATCGAAGACTGGCTGGCGGATGCTGGAGCAACAGATGATGCCATTGATGTCATTGGTGACCCCAACGGCGGCGATGTAAAAGTTGATGACATTTGCTGTTGCTGTGATGAGGAGCTGGATGGACTCATTGAATTCAATGCGCTTGAAACAGAGGAAACATCCATCGAATTACTGTTTGGTGGAAGATGTGGCTGCGGAGTTTGGGAGTCATCCATGGAGCTACCTAACGATGGCAATCCGCTTGTTCCATCACTATCTATAGCGGAATCATGCAAGCTAGATCCCGGAATGGAGAAACCTGTGTCATTACTTTGTACAGAATTAGTCTGCCCTTGACCCATGTTTTCACTCTGGGACATTTCGGACTGTGCCCCTGATGACGCATCATCCCCAAGCCCGGACAAAGATCCAAGATCTGATGTACTTCCATGTGGTGGCATTCCAGGATGTTGTTGTTGCATATTTAATTTGCCGTCATCCCCAAGTCCACTTCTCGAGCTCATTGATGCGGGTAAGGGACATTCCTGCGAAGTATCCATCGAGGAACTAAGAGTAGCGAGGTCTAGATCGTGAGAAGAATCCTGTCTCACACTCCCCACAATACTATTAATTGTGTTTTCAATTGAGTTATTCGCTGAATTTTGCATGGGGGACATCACGCTGGCAATACTAAACCCACTTGGACTATTGGACACCGGTGGTGGAGCTTGTTGTTGAACCGAATGCGAAGGATAAGAAGGTGCTGATACAGGTGGGGGAGGCTGCTGCTGACTTGGTCTGATTGAGGGAGTCTGCCACTGGGTTGGGGACATTGGTGTTTTTGGACCACTCATGCTAGGGGACATAGGGGTCTTGGGTCCTCCAAGAGGACTCATCACTCCACCACCCCCCATATTTGCCATGCAAGGTTTGGGAGATGGAGAGCTTTTACTAACATGAGGCATCACCATTTGTTCTAATTGTTGAAGACTACTGGGTTGTTGATTTTGTTGTGAAGGGACTACGTTCGACAATTGTTGAGGAGGGGCTTGTCCTGACATAGAATTTGGTTGTTGAGGTAAAGGCTGTGGTTGTTGCGAGTTCGAGACAGGAATTGTAGGAGTTGTGGGTGCCGGAGGACGCGGACTCGGCGTAGGTTGCTGTCGAGGGGATGGAGTCGGTTGTCTCGGAGAAAGTTGCGGTAATTGGGCATAACCGGGTCTATAACTTGCATTCCCATTAGGCACAGGTGGATTAAGAGATGGCGAAGGGGTTGCGGTGCCGTATGAGCCACTATAGCCTGCCATACTATTTTGTTGCTGTTGCGTTTGGGAATTTCCTGTAGGATAATACTGACCATATTGGTTACCATAAGGTTGATGAGGTTGGGGAGCCGTTGGTATTGAGTACGGTTGCTGAGTATGATGAGAGGGAGGAGTTGGGTACACACTAGAAGGCGTCGGACCACTTTGACCAGTTGTCATACGATTTATGCTTGAGGAGCTATGATGGTAATCCGGGTATTGATTAGAAGCGTTTGAATATAAATTTTGAGTATATTGCGACTGCTGCTGATTTAATACGGAAGGGGTTTGCGGTCTCGGCATGTATGGAATGTTGTGTTGCGATGGTTGTTGAGATACACCTCCACCGGGAGCGGTTGGAGTGGGTTGGGGTTGTTGTTGTTGCATGGAATTTTGTTGATTCGACATTTGCTGAGGAGGTCTTGGCAAATTTGATGGATAAGCGTGTGGAGGTCTATACGTAGCGGCAGCGTTAGCAGGGTAATGGTGGGGAAGGCTTGTGCCGTAAGGTTGTTGCTCATTCCACCTTTGCAGTTGTTGTACATACATGGGGTCCTGGGAGGGCGCCCTATACCCGCCATATTGCTGTTGTTGTTGAGGTACAGGTGCCGCTGGACTGACCATTCTTGGCGCTGAAGAATGAGGCTGAGCGGGCGGTGCGGCGGAACGTAGCATGCCCGCTTGATTTTGTACCGAGGAGTAGTCTTGATAGTGAATACTGGGATTGGCAGGGCTTTGGTGGTAAGGTGGATAGCCAGCAAGGGAACGGGAAGGTCCCCCTGGTCCTGCGCCATACGCCCCAAGTGTGGCCTGGGCTTGTTGCTGCTGAACTGTGGACGGATTGTATGCGCCATATTGAGACGTGAAGTCGGGATAGCCCCCCGGGGTCAGTTTGGACGTCGCAGGGGTCATTCCTTGACCCATGGGGGCATACTGCGACGCCTGGTTGTTAAAACCTTGCATCATGTCGCCGGCACCAGGACGTGTTTGCTGTTGAGCCTGTTGACCAGCTCCGAAACCGTCCGTGCTCCCCAACCCAACTAAGCCATCTAGCATTCCACTTCCCAAATCATCACCGAAAACGTCGTAGTTTTCCATACCAGTCCAGGAAAACTAATGTTTATTCATTTTATGTTGAGTTCGAATTTTTGTTTTAAAAAACGTAAAAAATGACCCCCAATGTTTTTCTCACTTGATATAGTTTATTTCAAATTATGACTGTAGCAGAGTCATGTCATAATTAGAAATTAGAAGTTCCGATAGCACTTAGACTAGTTACTGATCACGTGTTATTTTCTTATGCTATGGATCCATATTTTTCCTCACAGTCTACATCTGCAAATAAAGAAAATAAAAGCTGTTTTAGTCAAATCAAACAACCGAATTTATATTCTAAATGAGTATCCGCCGTAATTTTTGACCACACAATTGAGTTGCATGTTAATTTAAATTTGTACATCGTTCAGTACGTCTGTCTGTCCGGTGTGCTTGTCAAATAGATAAGTACATCAAACCCACTGTAAATGCGATAAATCCTATAAAAATGGCATCTCAGCATATTTACACATGGCATTATGTACCCACCCACCAGATTGAATGCATGCCGCTGTGTATTTCTTGACATCTTTTTATGCATTTATAAATTCAAACCAAGCATACTAATTAACTGCAGTTTAAAATTAAACTTATTTTAATAGTAACTACTATTAGGTCCGGAATTCTTCAAAAATCTTCTGCAACCGTAGACGTCGTAACCATTTGCTGGTACCTCACCATGCGCTGACTTCCAGTGAATCCCAAGGGGAAAAGCCATACGCTTATGATTTGAACTTTACATAAACGACATGACCTTCCCCCCTAGGAAAACACTGATTGATTGGCCTTCCGTCGCCGTCAGCATCCACTGCGACCGTCAGCATCAAAGGGACATGGGACGATTTCCGAAGCATCCTTCTGTTTTTTTAAAATCTCAGTCTCATAAAAACGTCCACCGGGTCGAAGGACACGAATTTCAGTTTCAAATCCAAACCAAGAGCCACCAAGAGACAAAATTTGACTAGTTGAATCTCTATTCCTTAACTGGAACTTGTTTGTTCGAGCGTCAGTAATTGAATGAATCCTTCTCACTACTAAAGGTAAAAATGCAGGAGTAAAGCCATTCCTATGCCCTGTTCAGTTTCATTCGACTCTTCAACTTAAGGCAAATACTCTTTGGAGTTTTGAGCAGTTATTTTTTTACTGGACAAAAAATGCGCCTACACTATACTAATGCATTCCTAGTAGGTCTCCACAAATCCATTTAACAGACTCTTCTTGCCTAGCTGAATTCTTTATTTTTCTAACATGTACTATACCATTTCTTCCTATAAATGATGTTGATGGCACTTTTGCAATGTTGCAAAACAGGTTTTTTTTTCGGTTTTTCATTCCATTTTTCTAGTCATTCTATCAGATACATTATGCTTGTATGGAAAAATGAAATGAAATGAGACCTTTCAAAATCTAAAATAAAGACCCCTGCCCTGCTCCAAATTACATATATTGCTACTGCCAGTAGGATTGAAGTAATTTTCGTCGGTTTGGAAAATTTTCGAAACTGAATTATTTATAGGAAAACAGAATTTTCTACATTATCTACACTTGATATCATTGAATCACTGACTTTCACTGGTCAATTCAATATTCAATATCAGTGTGTAGTCGTGTGGTTATACAAACACTCAAAAATATTAGATATTACTCTACTCATTTTTTTAATGTTTCTTATAATGCCAGTCTGTCAAAGTACATT
>JAQGAG010000210.1:0-20320 GCA_034696835.1 Lepidocyrtus lignorum
GCGTTTAGACGCTAGAGAATAAACAGACAGACAGACGGACATTTGCCAAAACCATAACATACCTTACAGGTACGTAATAAATCAATAACTGCGTAGATAGATGATAAGCCCTAAAGCACTTGAGACACAAGTTGTCATTTTGCAAAAAATAAAGTACATACATACGATGTTCAGTCGATGCATAAAGTTCATTTATGCTTCAGTTCAGTTGCAATGGTTAGTGAATTTTGGGCTTGTAGCAATCGCTTTGTCCAATCCTACATATTTTAATTTGCAGCAGTTAAAAAAAATTGTATTCACATCGACTACACGTCGTAGGTAGTTTTTTTGGAGGAGGTTAATTGTAGACTGAAAATATAAAGTTGCGTTTTTTAATTGTGATGGCTACTAATCGGATTCTTGTCGGGAGTAAAGGTTAGTACAGACAAAACCAAATAGCGATATTAAAAAACAAAAATTTAAATGTTGGTAAATTAATTAATGAAATTGTACTTTTAGATTGCCGGATTTTAACGGTCACTTCCCTTCTAAAATCCTCCCAATCGTTTTCTCTCTTCCATGACAACTGGAGTCTTATCGCAGTTGATTTGAAAACCAAAAGGGAAGTGGTCAAGAAGTTGAAGAGAAATTTTCTTCTCAACACAGTTGACTTGGCGGAGGTAGTCACTGAACTTCTCGAGGAATGGGTTGCTAGAGAAAGTGAAAATGCGACTTTGCAGGAGTTGAACCAAGTGTTGGAGAAGAACGGATTGAAATGCTTTGCTGGTAAATACAAATATTATGGTCGTATTTATACTGGCGTGTGCATGACAATCACAATCTCATTGACAAACTTTATATTTCAACCGTTATTATAGAATTGCTACGTGAAGAAATTATAGAAGGTTATCAGAACCCGAAAAATCCGAGGACCCATAAGTACAAAAAACTTCCTAAAGGCATTTCTGAATTTCTCAGTAGCGCCTCCAAACTATGCATACTCCAAACACTTGATACGGATATAACCTGCGAAAAATTAAGAGAAAATGGGGGCGATGATGACCACTCCTTCTACTTTCATGATGATTACACACAATTCTTGAAGTTGCTTTCAAGTCCGGATAAGCGTGATGGGAAGCTCGTATACATTGAGAAGATCTCCAATATGAAACAACTAAAGGGGCTGCCTAAACTGTGCCAAGACATTGGCAATAAAGTGGTAATGGTAACGACTGAAAAAGAAACATTATTAGAAGGAGCTCTCCAAGAAATAACCTCTACTGGGGACACGGCGGTACTCATCTCTGACGACATGGAGTGGGATGATCTGACCCCATTACATCAACTCGAAATTACTGACAGACTTGAAGAAAAATTTAAAATTGAACTTACAGTTGAAGAAGAGAAGCAACTTAACGGACAGTTTCTTGTAGACTTGATTATTGAAAATGAAATCAAGCTGTTTAAGGACACGCTACCGGAAAAGCTGAGCTATTACATCGAGAGGACAGTGTCAACAAGAACGTACATCTCAAAAGACATTTTTAAGGAGGATGCTGAGGAGGACACTTTTGTATTCACTGGAATTCGCAGGAACGAGTTGAGTCGTCTGACAGGCAAAAAGTCATGGGATACTTCCAGCAACCAGTTGCAACAGTCCGAGCTCACCGTCAAGTTTATAATTCTGGACCAGCCAAATCATTTTGACAAAATTGTCGCAAAAACTCGTGATCCTGTACATTCGCTAAACTATAAAGATTCCAGGCTACAGTGGATTAAATCGGAAGGAAATTTGGAGACGCTTCAAGAATTCGTAGATGGGTCACAAGATGCTCTATACGAAAAGAAGTTCATATCAAGTTTAAATTCAGGTTCCAACCAGGCTGTCATTATCTCAGATAGTCCGGGTATGGGCAAGTCGGTACTTCTTGGGAGGATTGGAAAGAGGCTTCAACGAAAGCATAAGAAACGAACGGTCTTCTTTCTCGTTCTCAGCGAATTCATCCGCCGTTTCAACGGAGACAATATCGATATCGATGACCTGGTTACAGCAAGTAAAGACGTGTTGGAGAATATGCTGTCTGAAAATGTGGTAGGAAGAGCAGTTCTCAAGAAAATTCTAACCAGATATGGCACATGGCTTATAATAACTGGCTGGTTTAAAATAAAAAACCGGTTTTTAATGGTTGAACCAGCTTAAAAAAAAGGTGGCTTATAATGGTTTATAATGGCTTATATTGGACAATAATATTTTGTATAGGGATTGCATATAATCATTAAGCAAACCCATCCGCGCGAAATTTACACGGCCAGATCTGTTCAAAAAACCAAGTCAAGCCAACTACACAATAAATACCGTTACCACATGCATACTGCATTACAGTTTATTTATTTATTTGGGAAAAATATGATACCCACCATAAAACAGTTTGTTTACTTTTTCAGTCATCAGAACTTAAGTCCTCATGTTACACAAATTGATTTTTGTTGGGTTGACGTTGACACATTAATATAGCGCGCATATTTTTTACGATCTTGTATTGTGCATGCCTACCTATGTGAAATAAAAATTAATTATGATGGCACTTTTTAATCTGATTCGTTTTGTATCATCATTCATTATCTGTGTCCGAACGAAAGTCAGAGCCAGTAATACTATTTAGGGTTCAAAAATGATTATAAAGTAGAGAAATTCACAACAGCTACAAAGGCAATAATGCCAACAATTAATGTCATCAAAGTAAACACAAAATATAATTTATTGTATGTTAAAAGTATTAATTACGATTACGCATTCCTTCTTCCTTCTCATCTCATACAAATACTATACATATAACTACTACAGTTGACTACAAATGAATGAATAATAATATTGCAATGACATCCCAACACACAACAATCAATTTATCTATGCCGTAGGCTTGTCGGTGAAAGTAAGCTTCTCTTTAACTTTGGCAGTTTTGTCTGTTGGAGAAAGTTCTTTTCTATGGTTCGTCGTATATCAATGCATTCAATGCATATACGGGGAGCGGCTGGCTAATATTCGGTATTATAAGCCAATATAAACCATTATAAGCCAATATAAGCCATTATAAACCATTATAAACCAATATAGGCCAATATAAACCACATATTTACTATAGTTAATTATTATTAGCCATTTTTGCTACATTTAACAACGAAAAACGGCTTTTGTGCCATATCTGGTGCCTATCTACATCCTAAAAATAGAATTAGCTAAATGCCACCAACATGTATTTTTACATAGCTAACCGTAAGTTTACTTCGGCGGAGTAGGAAGTCATGACTGGAAACAAATTCATACAAAACCTGAAAACCATCTTTATTCCCTTGTAAAGTAATTAATTTTCGACTGGAACTGAATAAAAAAAATTTAATTAAAAATTGCACAAAAATTTCAAATTCATCGGCCACATGGATTTATAATTATAATTACGAATGCATACATTAAAAACTACATGATAGAATGTTGCAACATTTAAAAAAAATTGAATTCAATATGACTATTAAAATTTCATTCAGTAATTAGTAAGAAATTTTATTTTATTCAGTATTGTTAAACAAGACAATTAATTTGGTTACGTGTGCAACAACCTGATTCCATTTTACCAAGCTTCTCTTATCTTCCAATCATCCGTTAAAACCTGTCAATGTACCAATTATCGTAAAAGTCTTCAGCTCACTTTTTATTTAACGAAAAAATCCTTTCAAAACGATAAAAAACGCTCACATTTTACATTTAAAAAATGACACTAATTGCAAACTTCGCATCCATCCATGTCAAAAAAACAAAACCAGATCCATACCATTATTAATAAAATTTGCCATTAAAACAAATGGCACTATGAAGGTGACGAACCGCCCGACGAAGCTTCCCACAAAAAGGAGCTTCTCCCACGTACTAAGATGATACAACTTATAAGCCAGTCCGGTCCATGCCGAGCGAGTGTAATTCTCAACCACGTCCATGATGCAACAAGTGGCTTCATCCTCCAAAGGGCACCAACCCCCGGAGCCAGTCCTCCTCTCATATTCTATGTTGATGGTCTCGTTGTTGAAAAACAGGATATCCCTGGCGGCGCAGTGACGCTGACTGGTTGTATGTCCACAAGGAATCAGTCCTTCACATTGTCGCCGACCTGAATTTAATAACCAATGTCGATGTAATAATAATGTGGATTAGCGCAATTAAAAATAGGTAATTAAGGTTTTAGATAATTGTCTTCAATTTCCCCCTACCTATTTTATAGTCCATTAAGCAGCAAAGTCGGAATATGAGTGAAGTTGGATTTCGAAGGCCATAACGCATCTCCTCCGTTTTTTTCGGACAGGTCGGGGCTACTCCGGCAATTCCCGATTCCCCGTGTAAAGCCATACATAAAAAGCCACTTGGGTGTTTGGTGCGGGTGGAGACCCCATTCAAATTATTCCTCATCCTCCGAATGGCCGCTATTTCATTTTCGTCATCGGAAACTGCGTACAAGATCAAAATTAAAAGACCTAAACTGACAGCCACAAAGCCGCAGAGGGCCAAGGCCAAATACGCCCATTGCGTTCTGGTGGTGGGTAGGGAGGGGAACATTTTTGCAGCTTTTCCTTTCCACGCCAAGCCGAAGGACCGTTGGATTAATCACTGACAATCAATGAGAATAGGTATGGTTCAATAGATACTGGAAATTAGCGTGTTTTAAGGAGCAACGCCAAATTTTATAAACCGAACTTTTTCTGGAGCGACGCTAGACTACAACTGGTCAGGTTGCCTGGGAAATGCTGAGCATTTTATTGCCACACATTTGAGGTTATGATGATAAGCGGTGATTGAAGTTGACTAGGTACTTTTATTCTTTTTGGTAAGGGATAAATGGATACGCTGCTCAAGTTATGAACTATGTATGTAAATGAACTCAACAGCAATGACAAAATCCGGGCAAAAGGCATGAAGAAATGTTAATTGGATATGGATTGACAGCCAAGCATAGGTATTTATGCTTAACGTCAAACTCACACTCACCATCAGCCTTCTTGGAATAGAGGAAGATAGTAGGATAAAGTCGCGTTCCCAGTCATTCCCATTAAACTAGCAAAGAATCAGTTCAGATAAGTCCAAGCCTTATCGTGGCATAGCATATAGCAGGGCCATTTCAATGTGGAAGTGTTTGGATCGGGAGGTGAACGGGGAAGAAAAGCGGGCCGCAGGTTTCAGACCGTTTTAGAAGATTAGAGAGGTACATCCACCTGGGTTGAATAGTTTAGTTGCACTCGTGTCTGGCCTTTAGTAAAGCATGTAATTTTTCATTGTCTAAAATACCTCGTCCTCATTTTCATTTCGAAATGCCGGACAGCACTTCACTGGTAGTTACAATCATTCAAATTTAATGAAAGGAACAATAGACTAAAATTTAACGAATGAGAAAATTGCCAAAGATTCCTAACTAATCTCAACAGCTTCTTGATCATTTTGTGACAGGGCAAATTACCAAATGGGCGTAGTTAATCAATTCTTTAATCCTCATGAATCTGTGCACCGACTTCTGCCAACTAATCCATACAACATTAAACTCATTCATACGTACCTAGTAATGTCAAGGCCTCGGAGCAGTCGGAGCACAAGGAAATGCCCATTCAATATAAAATTTTATTTAGCTCTGACAAATTTTTTTAATTGTAACTTTTCCACGAGGATGCATAACTATAACTACTTATAAATATAAAAAAACTTTCATGTTTGTAAACATTTTACGTAAGTATCGGTATCACTAACTCATCGTGTATTCATATGCGGTGAATGGACCAGGATATCCTCCCATAACACCGTCAGCAGCTATATCATCGTGACCAGCAATTTATTCATTAGGACTAAAAAAACCAAGCAAATTTTGAGCATTTTGTCCCTTGTTCATTCCAATTTCATTCTTTTCAATTCGCTCATTGATTGCGTGTGCCCACTATTTATTAATTATTAATTATGTAATCCGTTGGTTTTTTGGCGTTGACGTCTCGTGTTACCCTAGTTGAGTTGGACATTGACGTTTTACATTTTCCATAACATTCTTGGTTCGTAAAAGTCTTTGTGTTCGTCTTCAAGAAACTTGTTGATGGAAATGATGCAGAATGTATGAATGAATTCAGGCCAAAAATGATTGGGCTTCATGTTGTTGTTACAAGAATTTAGAGCTTATAAGACCTCCACATATTTTATTTTATTTCTTGGCTATGTTAGGGTATTTTTTTTTGTCGTGACACTTTTGACGCACAATTTACTGTTGATACTGTGGGTTTAAAAATGTCGGATGAAAGGATTGGGGCGGAGTATGAGTATGACCTGGCATCCGAGTTGGGTTTAAGATGATGGTGGGCATAGTTAAATAAATGAGGCGCATTTAACTTCAAATATCTTTTCGACATATAATATATTTTCGAAAGCGAATCCCAAACTCAAACTTACGGTTTGGGGACGCTCATGAATAATATTAATTTACTGCGACATAAATATTATCATTACCCCAATCATTTCCCCAAGCTTGAAAATGGATACCAAATCCGTAAATACTATCTCATTTTGTTCCCTTATTTTTTTTAAATTTTACATTGAGCTATAATTAATTACCAGCTAATATTTAGTTTTTTAAATGAATTTGCCATATAATTTTACAAATAAATTAAAATTTAGGTTAATACTACCTCATGAAAACACCAGAACAATTTTTCGATTTTTCGATTTCGAACAAACTATTTTTCGATTATGTGGTGAAGTGAAATACGATGCTTTATGCTTTGCAGATTGCAGATGCAACGATGCAAGCTCAATGCTCTTTGTTCATGTAGCTAGCTATGTTCATGTCTGAGGTCTCCGGCTTCCCTCATGCACACATCTGTTTTTAGATTTGATAATGATAATTTTCATGCTTATGACTGAAGAGTGACTGCAGGTTACCTTCTTGTTTGTTTTGATTTAAAAAATAAAATAAAACTGAGCTTGCTAAATCAACAGAATTAATAAACTAGGCTAACTGATTGATTTCTGAAATGTGCGCTCTTCTAAGATTTTAAAATTTCGGTTTATTTTCTTTTTGGAGCACCGAGGAACTTCAATTGTAAATTGAGGAAATGACTGAAAAGTGGGTAAACGCTGCTGGAGGGATTTCAAGCTTCACCCCTCAAGCGGTTCTAGACCATGGCCATACTTCCGATCTAGTGGGGGCCAAAGTCCTGGAAAGACTGCCAGAAGAGGTATGCCATAGAAACCTACCCATCTATCTAATTTCAGTTTAAGGGATCTAATCATAACAAAAAAAATCAAGTGTGGCATTGGCCATTCGAAATTTATATTAGATTTCGTAATTTGTTATGTGAATCCATTTTGTTGTCAGATGTGGGAGCTGGTTCTTGAGAAGCTGGAAGACTCAAAGGACATTCTAAATTTCTTCAAAGCGTTTCCACAGATGGAAGGTCGTATCATGAAAAATGCGTACATGTGGCAATTCGATCAAGTAAGCTAACAACGTCAATGGCTAACCACGACTGAAATCTGACAGATCCGAGCAAATGTAAAACCTTTTATTACTGTCTTGTCCACTTAATTAGGTCGTCCCACACATCTTCCTGCTCCTGAGTAAAACGGACATGCTAAACTGCAGAAGGGTCCGCAAAAGCTGGAACTTTGGGGTGACCAATTTCATAGAAAACCACTTGGCACGAAGAGCCTACAGCCGTGATGTGATCCAGCCAACTGGCCAACGATGGATTCCGGAAGCCACGCAGTTATATTCGGATGTGGACACGCACTTTTTTAACATGTGGCCGAGCAAGTCCTTTGAGCGCATCCCTGAGCAGATCCTTATGGCTATCCATCCACCGAATAGTAATCCATTCATCGCAAGATCAATCAAGATCACCGAAACTTACGGAAATTGGGAATCATTTTGGAATCAGGTGCAAACGGGTCTTCGCAATTTTGGTCATCACATTTGGTTCCTCACCATTCACTTCCATTCTACGAGCAATCCATTGCACTTCCGTCAACTTTTTGAACAGATCTTAACTCTTGTGCCGAATTTGAAGAGGCTGAGCATCAAATTAAATTTTCCATTGTCCCGTGCGCTCAGCAAGTTCTTAGAATCTCACCGAATGGAACTTCCCGCACTTCCCCAGTTAGAATCCCTGGAGATTTATTTACCTCCGTTTGAGCCAATATACAATATCTTGGTGAGTCGCTATTCCCAGCAAATTAGGAAGTTAAAATCCGTCCCTGCACTAGAAAGAAGAATCGAGTCCTTCGGCCTTTTCCCAGACCAAACGGCCGCCCTTCCTGTAGTGGAGAGAATTGGGCACTTCAGTCAGTTTCCTGAACTGACAGAGCTAATCCTAACCGAGTGTGTTTCGACGGAAATTGTCACCGATATCATCGCCCAACTGAGAGCACCGAACCTTTCCAAGCTGGAATTTGGTTTAAAGGATCATAGTTCATTTGGGATTGAGAACAGGATAGTTCCACTCCTCTCGCGATTTCCCCATCTTCATTCATTAACTATTAGCTTGAGTCGTGCTCCAAAGGGAGAAAAAGGAGCTGGCTCAGCCCATCCAATCCATCCCATTCCCTCACTCCAGTCCTTTTGTCTTGATGGTGTTCAAATGAAGGACATGGATTTGGATTTTCTCCGATTCTTTCCAGCATTGGAATATATTAAAGTCACCTATCGAGACGGGAATGTTCCTGTTTGCTTCAACGAGCAAAATATTCATGAGCCTCGCATTTGGAAGCTGTTATCTCACTTGAGAGAAGTTGTTCTCGAGGTAATTGGGAGGGAAGATATACGTCAGTATACCAGAGCCAGGTATGAAGCTCGTCAAGCTGCGAACTTTTTGTGATGTGCTGAATCCATGGAAACCGGAGATGGAGTTTGAGATCTCGTGCAATTTGATTGCGTCATGGGAAAATCGGGATCGGATGCAATCAGGAATTTTCATTTTAATTTCAATTGACTTGAGAGAGAAACGTCTATATGGGCGGTTGATAGGGATCTGTTGTGAGTGAATAAGTTTTTGTATGGCCGTGCATTGTGTCCAATTTTAAACTTAAAATTTGTTTCGATAAAACTAACAGAAACGTTAAAGTTGTAATGTGACGACTTTTAATTAAAAATATGGGGATGGGAGTGCTCAATTCAAATTGCGGTTCTCTCCAGTGAATAAGGTACGAGTGGAATGTTGCAAATAATGGTTAATAATCCATGTCAATTAATTTTGAAGGGATGAAATTTGGAGTTTGGAAGGCAATTGATCTTTCCTCGAAAGGGTTTAATTTAAGTGTAGTTTTATAAGGTAATTAATTAAGTATAATTAGTGAGTAATGTTTTGGTAATGGTAGGGCTTACGGCTGAAAGTAATATTAGGAAATAATATATTCATGTTTGTATCCAATATCCAATAACAAATGTCAATTAAATTTCCTGTCTTCAATTGAATCAAATTCATTTTTAAAGACGATTGTGATTTTCTCTCTTGCGAAACCACTTTATTATTACAAGTTTCCGAGCCAATATTTAATATTTATAACTAACGTAATCGTAATATTATGCTTGGTGATAGTGATAACAAAAATTGACGTACCAGAATGTAAATGTTCTTACTAATTTGATAGTTGGCTGGCTATTTTAGATTAGGGGAGGGGAGATTGCGTGCCTCGATCAGAATGAGTATTTCATAATTTGTGATGCAATTGAAAATTTGTAATTAGTGTATTGAGCATTTAAGTGCTAGGAACTGATAATTAAAATTAAACTGTGCAAATATATTTTATAATCTTATCATTTTCCTCCCATTCCTTAGCTCGATAAGTCTGCTTTCTCCATATTTCGCAAAATATCTCTCAGAGCTTCCTCACTGAATGAACTCGAACTGGTATTCATTCCGAATTAGCGAGCGACATTCATCCTGTATTTTATCAAATTTCCATTTCTCCATTTTTTCTTGATCTCACAGTGCCCCTAAATTATTTTCATCCCGTTTATGGCTCTTTTTTAAAGGAGTTGGCAGTGAAACTGAAGGCAACTACAATTTAGAAAACTGTAAATCCCCGAAATGTGCAAATAACATACTAACATAAGTACTAGTACCTAACTTGAATTCATTAATGTGATTGGCTGTAGATTTCCTGGCAGCCCTCGAAAAAACATTAACCACGTCGTATAAAGTCGATAGCTGTTGTAGAATGAAAATCCTGGTAGAGCCGTGTCCATGGCTCACTCATATTTAGTTTGAGAGAGAGAATACAAACATTTAATCAACATTTGGAAGTTCAGTTTGAGAAAAAAAACTTTCTAAAATTTCAATCCAAGTTTTAAATTCATCTGCATTGCAAAAATATAAATGTATTACATTCTCATATCAACATATTTTAACTCTCGAAAACGAAAATCAGTTAACTATATTGGCTCAAGCAAAACAAATATGGCAGAGTGTGCTCACTGAAATACTGAAATAAAAATAAGTTCAAATTGAACAAGTGTTGATTCTAGTTTCGCCATGAAAATACTACAAATATATTTTTCATTCTCATTTTTCATTTTATTATCCCTTGTCAAAATTTCGACTACGATTTTATTGCCAAATTTGATTCATACATTTAAATCGTGCTCCTTCACCTATTTCCACTACAGTCCTATCTCAAATCACAGTGGTTTTACACCCAGCCCTTCAATGTATCAACAATTGGAAGATAAAAATTCAAAAATCATTGTCAAGTTATTCCGGTATTTTTCCACGGCTCAACTCGGATTCCAGACAAGACAGACCTCCAGTGCAAAGCTAGACTTCTCCGATTTCTCACAGCTCACCCGACGTAAACTATCCCATTGTACAGTCCACTTGATTCAAAATTCGTTTCTAGACACCTACGTCGGCAAAGGGATTGTAAACAACGGGCTTTTACCCGGGTATTTGTGGATTTTATATGAAAAGTGGTTGAGTAACCCAATCAAGGAATCTTTTTATCGCCTTGTTTCACCTGGAGTGCTCTTTGTTCACGTTCGTGACTTTAACTGGACATTTTTCTACAGTCTAGCTGAGACCACCACCACTCATTGTCAGTTCATACTCCAGCCAGTTGAAGAAGTTACGATTGAGGAAATTGAAGCGAGCTGGGGTAGACTGTATAGAAATATGCACAATGCATATGTGGAATACCCTCTCGAGGAGAAATGGTATATTTCTGGGGACGATCCCAGTCAGATATGCGTTATGTACCTTCGAGGAGGACCATTCATTGAGCCTTTTGAGTGCAGTCTTGTTGCAATTTCCCGCAAGCACAATTTTACATATGAGGAGTATCCCGGATCGATTTCAATGACCTCAATCGGCACCATTGAGATTGCAGATCCAGACATGTTTGGGAAGGGAGGTAGCTAGCTACCTGCCATATGCTGTCAGGGATGACGACTACTTTTTTATGATCGTGGTCAACGATGTCTCGCAGCTCACAACAAAAACTCGGGTGGCCGGGATGGTGAAGCCGTTTGGATGGCCCGTTTGGGTGATGCTCGTCCTCACCAATTTGTTAATTGCGGGGATATTCACCTTGAAAATGTCAACAGGAAAATGGGAACTTGATCGTATGTTTGGTGACTATCGAGAGATGTGCTACTCGCTGAGCATTCTCTTGCTCAACCAGCCAGGGACAGGATCGGCCATGATGTTCAACCATGTCACGCTGATTATCATGTGGTTTCTGTGGAGTGCTGTGGTGACCCTGTTGTCCCAGCTGTACCAAGGGGAGCTCGGGAGCTCTTCTCTTCGTTGGCCTACCAGACGGAGCCACAAACTCCAACCGGTTTGGAGTCTCTTACGAAGAGCAAAATGTTGAAAGTGACAATTGGCCACTGTAGTAATACAAACCATGTTTATGTTTCATGTTTACAATATTACGTCCTCTCCTGGGTTTTGGAGGGTGGGGCTGTGGCAGACCCGGAGTTGTATTTGAAGGTCAAAAACTCTGTCAGATGGAGTAATCCAGATACGGTGGGAACCATTTTGCAAGCATTGAGGGGAGAAATTGGCAGTGAGGAAGCTCCTGAAACATATGCACTTTTAGACCAGCAGACTATTATTGAAAGGGCTAAATCATTACGTCAATATAAAGAATTTTCGAATTCAACTTGGACTTCTGACCCAGTTAGTGTTCCTATGTTGGCATTAAAAGCGTATTTTAGGGCGTATCGGAATTTTTTCTATCCAATGTTTACTCGCAGCCTTGCACAAATTGTGGAGTCGGGGATATTTGATCGTTGGCGTCAGTATCGGCTCATCGCAGATAAAATGACCACTGTTAGCTTTGCATATCTACCCCAAAATCTTTCTTTAAATATAAATCAGCAACTGGATCCAGATTTTGCCAGCAGTACTAAAGGAGCCACAGCAGAATTTCAATTAAATTACAAAGCGATAAAGAGGCAGTTCTTGTACTGTCAGTGTGGCTGCTCTACAAGGACATCTTGGCTGAGGGAACAGTTCTCTCTGATTAAATCTCCAGTTCATTTTGGAATCCTGTGGTATTGGATGATTGGCTTTTCGTCGACGTTCATTTTTTTATTCCTCGAAGTCATTTGGTTCTCGGAAAAGCAGTTAAGAAATCGGGTTTCCGTAATTGCGACGACGACAAGGGAGATAAGTAAGGAGGATTGGAAAATACGGATATTTCTCTAGTCCGGTCGGATCTAGAGAAAGGAGGAGAAAGCATTATCAAAAGTATATTTTGCCTCGACTGGGGAACGAACCCAGACACAGCGCTAACCGGGCACCTGCTCTGACACTTGAGCTACCGAGACACGATTGATAATGCTTAGAGAAATAGAGGAATCTGTGAAACCACATTATTCTGCAAGGATATCGTTGCAAGACGTCGGAGCAGGACCAGGACGGCAAAGATCAGCCCAGAGCATAGTCAGACGAGCAAGGTTCTGCGTCTCTCCAATGAGAACACGCCACGACGATGCCTGAGAGAGAAGAGGGTCTTATTGAGGTGCTGTGTGAATTAATCAGCATTTGCTGCACAGTTTTGGGTCTCATTAATGTTTGGGGTGCTTGTCTTTGATTGAGTTGAAGCTCGAAGAAAACTGTCTCGGCCTATTTGAAAACGACAAACGTGCAGGTCACAATGACAATGCAGTCATGTAATAAAGACGTCGCTTCACAGAAACAGTTATGCGCTTTTTACGGAATTCGTAGACAATATATCAGCTAATCTGTAATTTAAATTGTGTTTGTTTGTGATAATCTGATGTTTTGCAAATTTGAAACTTCTTAGGAAATGCTGTCATCTCATTTGCTGCCAGTGCACGAATAGGTTTATGACATGTTGTTCACGGCGTGAACTTCACGCACGCTTGACTAATAATAAAAGGTAAAAACAAAAGATTTTGCTGGGAATTGAGTATAAAAACAGTTGTTGTTGATGTTAAAGTAGGTATAAATAATATAATACGAAATTATTTAAAAAAAAATTACCAACTACTCCTCATTGATTCGTTTGGCAGGAAAATTGGAAAATAACAATGACTTAATTCATAACCGGTATTATACTCATTCATAACCACGCCCAATTTACTTCACACAATTTTGTAACTAACGATAAGTCAGTCACCTTCCATCTGGATCTGGAGCACAATTTTAGAAACTTTCCCAAAACTGGTGCCAGCTGCTGAATACCGACATCAGTAATTTTTCTTACTCTACGTTTTACTAACAATTGGCTCAAGAAGGAAGGAGAAAGCACCCAAAATTTATGTTTTGTTAATATTTATCTTTGTTGTGATTTGTTATTAGCCACTTGAGCTTATCGAAGTGACACGATGAAAAATATCTCCTGGTACTAAAAATCCCTATAACACGATATCCATAATGTGATATTACCTTATCCTTACGCTTACCCAACATTTTATGTATGTGTGTTGAATCCAAAACATAGATAGAGCAGCGTCAATGCAATGGTATATAAAAAATGTAATTAGGTTGAGTGAAAATCTTCTAAATATTGAATACCACGCTACTGACCCGTTGAGTTTTATCAGCAAGCCAGTGCTCTTTTTCCCTGTGATAGAAATTCATTAACAAGCTATAAAAGCTACCTACAATATATCGTTTACCTCTAATAGAGAAATATGTGTGAGGTTATTATGGACTTATAAAATAAGGTGAGGTCAAAGCGCTCAACAGCCCGTCTACACTCTATTTTGTTGTTTATACAATTTTTCTCTGATTTAATGTTATGTCTTTCAATTAAGTTTCTGGAAGGCATAAAAAACAACTGCGTAACGTCACAATAAGTTTAAAATTCTGTGTTTCATTCTTTTATTACCGGTTTGAAAAAGTGATTTCAGATAATAATAATGCACTATGCATCCACTTTTCAAATATAAAAACCTCAAGATGCCCGATGAATTTGTGTCGTGAACCCGAAACCCGTTGGAGTCGTACATGTTTAGCGATGAGCGAGGAGCGTGAAGCTAGCTTCCCTGTACACCGGGATAGTTTACGTCAGACGAGCTTTAAAAAATTGAAAACATCAAAACATGTTAGTTTTAGTATTGGAATACTACTGCGTTGTTTGGAATTTCTTGGGGTACTTTTTCCTCCGCATTCAGCAAAATTGTTTTTTGAAAATATGTATTGAAATGTGTCGGAACTGAGGCGCAAAATCGGTAAGGTGCATTGTAGCGTTTTATGGTTTATGGTAAATAGAGAAAGAAATATGACGTGTGAGGTTATGCGCTTAGAAAATGAAGTAACTGTTTCAAATGGGTCATCAGCTCTTCTACGGTGCGGTGTTTACAATTTTTGCATTGAACGGGGAGCAACGTGATGGGCTGCAGATTTTATAGTATCCCTCAAAAACAACTTTGCTAAAGTAAATCCCTTAAAGTTTATACGTTTGGGTAGAATATATAGATTTACTTTGAAAAACCTTTTAAAAAAATTGAAATGATTTGATATCCGTTGGTATTTCAAACATATTACCTTCTCATTATCTTATTTCAACCTAATAAAAACAGTTAAACATATCGGTTCGCTTACGTTAAGTTCACGGGCATAAAGCTCAAAATGAATGAAAAACTGTACTCACTGAAGTAAAAACTTGCCTTAGCAGGTTTCCTAAATCATTTTTAATTTTTATTCAAGTTTAACCATTGAATCACTGCAAAAATATTCCCCACTCCCATTTTTCATTTTATTATCCATTTTTGAAATTATACCTATGATTTCATTAGAAAATTTGATTCGCACATTTGACACCTGCCTGGTAATGGGAGTTTTGTTTCTAAAAATGGATTCCAAATTTGAATTCTGCATGAAAAATTACCTAAGTAACTGTGAAGTTTTAAACTATTGTAGCAAATTACGAGCTAATCAATTTTCGTGATCTCACAATGCCCCAAAGATCATTTCCACCCCGTTTCTACAGCTGTTTTTAATGGAGTTCTGCTAGGGACAACCCCCCAAATCAACAATGATTTGGAAAGCTGTAAATCAGCAAAATGTGCAGATAAATGACATGGATTTTAGTTCCATATTAAGTATGCAAGGTTGGTTGCAGCCGGTAATAAAAGTCATCTCATCTTTATCCACATTCCAAGCCTATTCCATCCACAAAAACTGCCAAGCAATGCCGAAGACGTTTTTCTGCATGAGCCCAGCCAAGCCCCCTATTACAGTACATTTTTGCCGATTTCAGAGATAAATTAAATGCTGCTTATACAAATTAGGTATGAATAAGGTAAAGATCAGTTTAGGAGTGCAAAGTAATGCTGATTTCTAGTGATATGTAATAATTGGTTTTTCTATACTAAATGAAGTTGCAAGAGGCTCTACAGTATGAATTGTAATAGAAATAATTTGTTTTATTCATATCCCAACAATTAAACAATTAATAAATGGACTGATTATAAAATTACGCATATGTATATTCTAATCAATCACAAACTAATTAACTTTCCAATCATACTCGCCACAAAACATGCTAATTTTAATTTCCTCCTCCAACTTAATAATTACCCCTTACCTCATCGGGCTACAAATAGGATAAACATTAGTTTTAACGATTTTGGTAAAAAAGTTCAATCATATTTACATTTAAAATCGTTTCTTAAATGTATTAACTAATAAGAAACACTGTAAATTGTGAATGGGTTAGATTGCGCTGAAGGCAGCCAATCGCTAGGTGAGTAGTTGGACCCCATTCTGATCGCTCTGATGCCGTCGATAGCCATCCCTGGTATGTTCAGTGGCGGTCATGTTGCTGTACTCAAGGCCAACTACGCCCGTTTCTTTCAAACGCAATACTTTTTCCGATGGTTCATTAATGGGGATGGTCTTAATGAAGAGCAGCTTGATTTCTGGGAGCACGGTCCAAATATTGGAGTCATACAGTCGGTCCCTGTCTCCTGCAAATTGGATGATTCCATTTCCGCCCTTCGACGGAGTATCCGAACCCATCGTAAGATAATACATGGTCAGTTCCTTTAATGAGACCAGTGGGAGGAGGAAGTCGACATTCGATATCTTCGATCTTTCCACAGTGAGGTTGAGCCACTCCAGCTGTGGCAGCTCCAACTTGATGCCAACCGGCAAGAGATCCCGCCAATCCTTTTCCCCCTTAGGGTCAGCCACATTGAATAGGATTTTTAGTCGAAGTCGTCGTACTGATGATCCAACGCTGTTCACGGTTTTGAAGATGTTCTCAATCTCAGGCCCTTCATTCACAAAGTGATAGTCTAGGCGGAGCTCGTTCAGTGCAGGAAACTGGAAGTCCCAGTGGGTTATCCGGAAGGAGTCTGAGTACAGGCAGGAATACCTTCTGAAGGGAAGTTCTCGCCCAGCCACAAACTGTCCAAGATCCAAATATTCTCCGGAATATATGTCAAATCCTTGTCCCTCCATCTTAACGGACTCCAAAGTGTCTCCGTACTTGGTCAACGCAGCTTTAAATAATGGAACTGGGGTGAAGTCTCCAAAACTGATTGAGCGGAGGTGGGGCAGTCCTGGAAGGGGCATTCGTTCCATTTTCAACTTCAATGGGCCGAGCACATCCTTTCCTAGGCTTCTCAGCATGTCAGCCCCAACATTTTGAGTGCGGTCCCTCTCGAAAATGCCCAGTTCCCGAAGGTTTGGCGTTAAGTTAAGATATTTGACGAGGAGCTCGTACATCATATCAATGGAGCCGTCGTCGAATACGTACAATGCAGTCCATATCTCTTTTCCCCAGCTTTGCAGAAGCTTCTCCATTTCAATCCAGTATGGAAGTCCAACGTTACTGCCATCAAATAACGTGACTACACTGCCAATATAAAGTTGGCGGAAGGGAAAGGGATTACTCCCGCGA
This sequence comes from Lepidocyrtus lignorum, assembly GCA_034696835.1. Classification (NCBI taxonomy): domain Eukaryota; kingdom Metazoa; phylum Arthropoda; class Collembola; order Entomobryomorpha; family Entomobryidae; genus Lepidocyrtus; species Lepidocyrtus lignorum. Next base: position 17,372 of record JAQGAG010000210.1, read on the forward strand.
TACTCCAGTTTACTCTTCTGGTTAAACATTTTCAGGCTGTTCGCCGAGCGGAATTGGAGGCAGCCATGATCGAACTGTATCAAGTGTCGATCTAGGGATGAGAACATGTCTTCGTAATGTGCAGATGCGGCAGAGATCGAGTTATCAACGGCATCTTTCCATGCTTTGGAGACCAGACGGGATTTTAAAATCCCAGCAAAAGTAACGTTCCAGCGGGTTATCGTAGCCTGTGAGATAATGGGGAAGACTTCGTTAAAGAGGAATCCAGTTCTTTCGGCGCGAAATGTCTTTCTGGCATGTACCGATATCTTGGAGAAGATCTGCTTATCCATCCCGGACGTGATCTGACTTCGAGGAGTCCTTTCCATTCGGAGTTTAGCCTCAGCCCGCTTATCCAACTCTGCTTTCACTTGTTCTTGCCATGCTGCCCTCCGAGCCATTTGCTTGAGTTTCAGGTCCTCCTGTCGAGCTTTCACCAGCTGCGCCACATCAACCACAGACTTTTCTTCCCGGGTTGGTCTATCTCCTACAGCGGTTCCCTGGGCCACCTCAGACATGGTTACCTTGACCTTATGTCCCGCTTGTGCTACGGATCCTTCCTTATCAGTTCCTGAGTTGGAGTCCAATTTTAAGCTAAAGACAAGATAAATCAATCAGAGGCTCAATTAACTTCAACAAAATGATTTAGCGTTAAGGGGTGAGACGAGATCTAAATATTTAAATACTAATAGTACATTTAATTCATTAGACATTAGAAGGAGCGGAACTTACGCTTCACCGGTTACGAGCTCCAGAGGGGTTTCCGTTTCGTCACGGGGTGGCTTATCTTCACCGGCTTCTTGTCCTTCGCGCAGCGGCACCTCTTCTTTTATGTCAGACATGGTCACCCCGTGTTCCATTTCTGGTACTGATCCGTCCTTATCTGACTCTGACATGGAGTTGGAGTCCATTCTTATCAAGCTCAATTCAATAGCTACGCAATAGGCTTCAATCAATTCTACAAAATGACATTTCAATCAACTGATTAATAAGTAAATTAAATTTAAAACAGGTAACTTAATACGAATGTGCTTCGGCATTAGGGCATTTGACTTAAATTTAGTTTATTTACAAATCATGCACTGATTTTTGATAAGAACAATTAAAGGAATATTTAAATAGAAAGGCAACGGTCTCGGTTTTACTTTCAAGCTTTTTTAATTAAATATCAATATTACCAATATTATTTCACCTTGTCAATTCCTTCGTATGAATTAAAATCTGCCTTGTCGTTGTTGCTGGTGGCTGGACTTGGAATGCTTATCTGCTGCTGCTCCACTTTCAACTCTTTACCTTATCAGATCAACCATCGAGACAAAAAGTACACTGCGCTGCGCTGCTACTACTCTGTTTTGTTGAATTTGTTGTGAGAGGAGAAATAGAAAATAGAAATGCACTTTTGTGCTTTTACTTATTTTTGACTTGCGCGGGCAACTAAATCCATCCGCTCAGTTTACCCCACGTCTATACATACGCTTCTTGGGGTAGAACAAGACAGAGAAAGTCGCTGAATAAATTAGCTCATCGTTTCATATCATTCCTCCAATCCATCTGTTACCTCCTCAATGTCCTCAATTGATAAGTCTGCTTTCTCCAGTCCACCAAAACTCGGCCTCCACCACTGAACGGGCTCCGATCTTGCCATTTATTATTAACTCATCAAATGATGAGTTAATGAGGATGTAGTGTATAGTGGAGTTTTCCGTCCGTCCGTCCGTCCGTCGCGTCCGGAGTTTTCATTTTTCATTTGTAATGGATGGATTAAGCTGAAATTTAGTTTGTAAAGCAAATGACATGTGGGGATTCTGATTATGAGCTCAAACGGGAGCTGGGATATTTTGAACTTCCCCCCAGGGGTAGTTTTACCCCCGAAGTATATTTATGCATGGATTTAGCTGAAATTTAGTTTGTAAAGCAAATGAACTACGGAAATTGATTATGAGGTCGAACTGGAGCTGGGATGTTTTGAACTTTCCCCCCAGGGGTAGTTTTTTACCCACTTAATGTATTTTTGTATTGAACAACCGTATTTACTTTAATAGTTAATACTATTAATTACTAACTTTTTAGTGCAATTATAAAACTATCAGACAAGTTTAATTTTACAATCAGTAGACAAGCATTTTGACTGAAAATTACTGAAAACTTTCCAATGACAACGCAAAAGGGAGCAATATAGATTTGAATTTGATGAGTTGCTTTAATTGTTTACCAGAATTTATTAATTCCCAGCAGCTATCAAATTTCCATCCGATATTTGATATTTTTAGCAAATTAGCTTTCTTCCCTTCCGATCATCCTTTTTTCTGGGTCTCACAGTGCCCCTCATATCATCCTTGTCATCCCGTTTATGACTATTTTCAAAACAGTTAGCAAAGAAACTGACGGCAACTACGACTTTGAGCAACCCGTAAATTCCCTAAATGGGCAATTAACATAACTTTAACTTAACATATTATTGCATTACATCAAGTACATGCAATGCTTTGGAAACTACTGTGGGGACAACAAATACTTAAGAATTGTGAATGCATAATTTTTCATCCGACAAGAATTTTTTAGAAGTTTCCTTCATTCACAAACAAAGGCAAACGCATGTATTTTCATTCAATTAATAATACAAAGAACTGTATGTGAGTGAGCAGATTGGCTAATAATGCGGTAATAAATGGACTTAATTTCGATGACAAATGAGAATGAAGAGCTGCCAAAACTACTGTAGCAAATAAACGAAAAGTCCCTCTATCGACATGCTATGCACACAATGAGTGACCTTTGACCTCCTTTACTTATGAAATAGATATACAATACACCAAAGTTCAAAATTTCAGCAAAATCGGTCAACACGTTCAAAAGTTATCGCAAATCTAAATTTGACCTGACCTTTGACCCCCTTCGAATCATTAAATC